>JABCKS010024854.1:144049-191342 GCA_018851325.1 Termitomyces sp. DKA19 | reverse complement strand
AGATATTGTGACATGCTGATAGCTCCCTAAGGTGGCTGCACACCAATAAGGACAATTACAGATTATTAACCCATGATCACCTATTAAACTTTCTGTAATAAAAAGTTCATTTTTATACTCTCAATAAGAAGAAAAACTTCAATTGTACAACTCACTATATTGATTGACCATTTGTTAGGACTCCACCAATTTTATCCTGCTAATCTACTTTGACTCTGCCACTCAGAAAACCACCCCCATCCAACCCTTAAACATTCTTACCTTCTATCTAAGCCCTACCTATAATTTACACCTTATCAGATCACTAGTCCATGCATTTTCAAGCCCCAGCCCTGACAACTTTTCTGGATGCACCTTATATATTATTAGATTATTAGCAAACTAGCTTTTCAAGTTCCAGTGCTTTTTTGAGACCTGCTTCAACCTCAAAATAATCTTATACCTATGAGTTCAGCCATAGAACCCATTTGAGACTATACTTAGACCCTACTACAATAAAGGCAGAGTTCTAATCAGGTATAACCCACTCAGAGACCTTCTACTTTGCTCAACTTCTTTTAGAAGCTCTAAGTATATAGTTTTAAACCCACTATAGTTAGTCACTAGTCTTAATATTGCTTATATTTTATCTCTTTATTTTACTCAGTCTCTCTCTTTACTCAATTTATTCTTTTTCTCCTTTTTATTTTTATTCTTCAGTATAGTTATCTTAGTTCATAGAATATTTCTACAGACTTTAACAACTTTTACTCATGTCACATCAACTCTGAGACATTGTTTAGTATCTAGATCAGCCTCAGAACATTTGTGTATTGATAAGATTCATTTGTTGCTAAGTATTGTTACCAACATCTTCTTATCTTATATAGAGAGTACATGACCTAGGAACAGTATAGAACTGGCATATTGTTTATTATTTCCTCAATTTTCATTTTATAGGTCACAAATGTGTCATGTGACTTATTACATGTAGTCTAGACCCTAGATCTGGAATGAGGTAGCCTTTTACATAAGATCTTAATGACTATAAAACTTTTTAGATTATGAGCCTGATTATGTAAAGTCTAGATCTTAGATTTGGAACAATTAGGCTAAGACTCCCTTAGCAACAATTGCTAGTGACAGCTTTTAACAACATAGGCATTTCTCTTTTAAAAGCACATATATTATATGACCTGGACTCTTCATTTTTTGTGTCTCACTTACTACTATACTTGAACAGTATTTATACTTCAGATACTGACATTTAGTATGCTCTTTTATTTTTATTTTGATATATATTATATACTCTTGATATTGCATACTTACATTTAGTTATTATTCTAACACTCAGTATGTATTATAAATATTTTGGCAAATACTATTATCTATGGCAATGATCTTTCTTTTCTTAACTATATTACTTACCAATTGTATATATTGGTAAGAATACTCTCTGTACATGCCTTATACTATACTAAAAAAACAGATTAACAAAGTACCTAAATACCTTATCCTCAATATCTTTCTCTCAGCTTTAGATCTTTTGTCTGATCTCTCACCATTGTTAACAGCTTAGTAATAAGTCTTAGCAAACTTATCTTCAATTTAGTATAGTATTAAGTATAAGTACCTTATAGTGTTTTAGTATCTTAGTGATGCTAATAACTATAGTTAGTGACTAGTTTTTGTATTTGTCTTTAGTCTTTTACTAATTTTGCTTATATTCTTGTCCCTCATTCTCTGTTATTGCTAGGCCCTTATAGACCTTAGTGACTTTTTCTATCAACCTTGTATTTAACAATTTATTGTCTTTGTTCCTATCTTTTTTTCTTATTCTTTAGCAATGTTTGCTTTCTTTTTTACCAATTCCCTTTATCCCTATTGCTTAGTCCTCCTTTAGTCTTAGTAACTCCTCTCTTCTACTTCTTTAGTAACTTTTTCATCTTCACTCCTTTTGCTTGTTATCTCTTATTAACTTAGTGGTTTTTTATTAGTATCTAATGACTTAGGCTAATATTAATAACATTCCTTATTTGTACTCTTCCTTCCTTTTTACTACCACATACAGCTCTTGTTCTCTGAGATATTTACCAGCTTACCCTTTCATATATTTCTTACTATTAACTACTCTATCTAGTTGTCAGTATATATAGGTTTTTTTTTAAATTTCCTACACAATAGCTATTAAGGGATCCTTTAGGTTTTCCCACTTTTCCATATCCTATTCTTTTCAAATTATCCTCACTATAGTTTTTATTGATGCCTCTGATCTTGACCTATCTATAGGTTCCACTTTCAGTATTATAGTTATAGTATTTTCTTGTTCATAATTCAGATAGTGTTGACCTTCCATATACTCACCAGATTATGTAAACATTATATAGTCTAGTGAACATTTTTCCAACCTAGCTAAGAGAGTATTCTTAAACTTATTCTCCTTGAATGTCTCTCTACAAAGTATATAGCTATACTTATAGATTGATGTGATCCTATGCTGCCTAGCTGCCATGCAGGAAACCAAAATAAGTCCTGGAATGCACTGGCAACCAGATAGAGTAGCTAGTAGTAGAAAAGGTGTGTGAGGGCAAATCAATAAACATCCCAGAGAATGAGAGCTGTAGAAGATAGGGTGTAAAAAAGTGCAAGTAAAAGGAGTTGCTAATATCAGTCTGAGTCACTAAATGCTAACAAAAAATTGCTAAGTCACTAAACAGAAAATGGAAAAGGGATAGAGAATAAAAGTGGTAGGTAATGGGAATGTTGGTAAGGTAGGCAAAAGACACTAGGATATAAAAGAGGATGAAAGGAAGATAAGTCATTAAGGAGAAGATTGCTAAGAGAAAGTTGCTAAGGTCAGTAATGGCCTAGCAATAAAGAAGGAAAAGAGGCAAGAATATAAGTCAAATATAAAAGAACTTGAGAAACAGATACAAGAACTAGTCACTAGCCATAGTCACTAGTGTCACTAAAATACTATAACACTATAAGGCATCCATACTTGGTATTATACTAAATTGAGGATGAGGTCACTAAAGCTTGTTGCTAAGCTATTAATAATGACAAAGGTGAATAAGAATGTAGTTTGAAGCCAAGAAAGACAATGAGCAGAGTACTTTGAGGCTGTAATAGATAGGGGTAGATGATAATCCTTTTTATTGTTTTCTTTAGATATGTATGGAGAGTATTTATACTGATGTAAGTAATATAATCAAGAATGGAAAATTAGTTGCTAAAGGTAATGGCATCTGCCAAGATGTTTGAGGTTCTATTCCATTAGTTGATAGTAACTATTTATAAGTACATAATGTCAGAAATATATACAGAATATGTTAAATAGAAAAATAAAAGATCATCAAAGTAAACATCTAAGCAAACATACTATATATCAGTATTTGAAGTGTAAATGTCAATCAGTACAAGAACAATGAAGGGTCCAAGAAGTCACCTGTCTATATAATATGTTTATTTTAAGAGAGAAATGCCTTTGTTACTAAGAGTTGTTAGTAGCAAATATTGCTAAGGAGGTTCTTGGCCAGGTCATTCTAGATCCTTGGTCTAGGCTCCATGTAATAAGTGCTTGTGATCTACAAAACTCTTGTGGTTGCTAAAGTCTTATACAAAGTCTTATATTGAGTCTCAGGTTATGTATTATTTAAATAAGATATTCTGAGATAATGGTAACTGTACTTGGCAATAGATGGGTCTTATCATTCTCCCTTATGTTGAAATCTTGACTATCCTCAGTCAAGCAAGTTCTATGACCATTTGTATAGTCCATACATAAATAAGAAAAATGTATAAAAGGCTAGTGCTTAACTGGACTTCAACTCAGTTCTACTACCTTTCATCTCTCCTTATCTTCTTCTCATTTTATCTCTAACCAATTGCTATGGCTTCTCTTATTGCCAAACAACTTGACAAAGAGGCTATGGCTAAGGCCTTCTTGCAACAGATGGACTGGATTCTTGAAACTGCATAGTTTTAGTTAGTAACAAAGCCTTGTTCAGCAGTTACTGCTATTATTAAGACCTAACTTTACTAGTTTGAAATGGCTAGAAGTGGTGTAGAGTGGCTTGGGCTAGCCAAAGTAGACAGAGAGTGTTACTTTCTGTATAAGAAGTATAAGGGGGAGGAGTGGATTTGTGAGTTTGATAAATACTTTGTAAGTTTTTCTTTTGTATCTTTTAATGACTTCTCTAACATCTATTGCTAGGTGCCTCCACCATTTTTCTTAAAATATTTACTCAAGGACCTAGATGCAGAAATAATAGTAAGTGCTAGTGGTGTTGCTTAAATTAGCAACATCACTAAGGTAACTTCTAGTTGTTTAACAAATTGTCTTCTAATGACCTCTTTTTCTTTCAGCACCCCTTATATGAGTTAGCAATAACAATGAGGACTAGATATAGTAAGGGTCATGAGGATGCCAGAAAGGCTGGTCCTTCTACTCCTAAGTATGTTGTTGGCAGTGTCACTAAGAAGCTGGCAATATTGCTAAAGCACTATAAGACTTCCAAGGGCAAAGGGAAGAAAAGGGAAAAAGAGGAGAACAAATTTAAGGTAAGTTTCTATTTAGTCATTAGGACTGAATGACTGCTGCTAACTCATCATTAGAAACCCATCCAAGACTCTTTTACTAACAAGGAGTTGGTGGAACTTTTTTGCTGGAGGAAGGCCTCTACTATTATGGATACTAGTATGGCTGCCAGTGTTATGCTAGAAAAAGCCAAAAAGAAGATAACTGTGTTGTTAATAGAATAAAGGGCATTCAGAGATGCTCAGGGAGCAGTAAGTCTTAGCAGCTAGTTTCAAGTTGTTATTAACTTTCTGATAGTATGACAATTGCTGGTCCAAGAACAACCTTGAAGACTGCTGGTATCCTACCAGCACCCAACCTTGCTATTGGTGTGATAGTATAGAGAAAGGTTGTTCTTACTAAGACTATTCTTTGCACAGCCAGAGTGGAAAGTTTATAGGGAGGATAGTGACTTATATAGCACTAGTACAACAGGCTCAGACCTTTGTTAAGGTCTAATAAGAGTTAGTAGCATTCAAACAACCAATTTTAATCAAGCATTTCAGCTTGAGTCTTCCAACAGAACAGAACAAGATGATGGTGAGAGGTCAGTTAGTTGTTAAAGGTAAGTGACTTTAAAGAAGCCAGCAGAAAGTTGTTAGTGGAAGCAGTAAGAGTAATAGTAATAGTGATGACAAGCCTTTGGCTAAATGACTATAGACTGTCACTGTTAAGACTAAGCCTGCAGTGGAGGATGTCATCATGGAAGTAGCAATGCTGATAGCAACTAATGTTAAGGAAATATAGCAGAAAAATAATGATATGGGAGAAGTAGTGACAGAAAAGGAAGGATTGGCAATCAGGAAAGATATTGAGGAAGAATAGGGTGGCATTGAGGTAACAGAGAAGAGTGGGCATGGGAGAGGCAGTTGCAGAGGAGGGCAACAATGTAAAGGTAGAGGTAAAGGTAACTTCTCTCTTGGTAAGTTTTTATAGTTGTTAATACTTTTACTAACTTTATTACTAGATCCTACATACCTCCTCTCCTCTTTGCAAAATTGGTGATGATGAGCTAGGATGGATGAGGGAAGACTTAGCTCTTCTAAAACCTCTAATGCTAGCCTTGTTACTTCAGAGCCTTGGAGATTGTGTAGCAAGACTTGAGCAATACTTTAGATAAGAATTAGATGCTACTAGATCAGAATTACTCAAGGCTAGGACTTACTATTCTGTTGCTAGGCATTTGGTCACCACCTTGGAGAAGTATCAGTAAGATTGCCAAGCTTTCTTGACTTAGTAAGAGGAAAATAAAGTTGTCATGGGAGAAAGCAAAGAAAGTGCCTAGCAGTAATACTGACCTTAACACTTAGCAATTACCACCCCCTCTCCTTCTTGTTAACATGCTGTAGACTAGCCCCTTTAAAGGGCTTTATATCTTATTGTTTCATAGCCTAGACTGGCCCCCTTAAGGGACCTTTTAAAAAAAAATTGTATATTGTAAATTTGAGTTAGAAGGGAAATAAAGAACAATATAAGAAATAGAAGGTAAGTAAAATCATATGGGGTCTAAGATAAAAATAAGAAAACAAAGACAAAATGATTACTATATACTAGCAATTGTCACTTGGCACTAGCAACAAAAGAAGAAACACTTAGTAAATCATTATAGTATGAAAACTCCAAAGGCATGCTAGTCACTAGTAAAAGGTTACTAAGTACAACATCATAGTAAAAAAGTATCAAGAAGTAAACATCTGTAAAGTATTTAAATAAGCAAAAGGTAATATAAAATAAAAAAGATAAAGGACTTAATGTTTTTATATTATATATAATGGTTTTTCTGACTGTATAATAAATATATAAGTAAAGTAGAATATGAAAGGAATGTTACTAAGGCTTAGCAAATGGTTTTTAGTTATTATTTTCATTAGTGACATTGCTAATGTCATTTTTATCCACTAGATCAGTTTGTTCAAATTTATGTAATGTCAATGTTGAAGGCATTGTCAGGCATAAATATGTGTTCTCTAGTAAAATAGGAGACTAGGTAAAAGGTGGCTACTAGTCAATGCAAGACTAAGCCATCTAGTTTACAAAGAAGGTAAGTGCCTCTATAGTTACAAGATATTACTACCAGAGGGCCTAGATAATAAGGCCTCATCTTCTTGTTATGGGTAACCTTAATCCTAGTGTTCCTTATTAATACAAGGTCATTAGTTTGGAAGTTATAGTTGCAAATTATAATGGTATATTCTGCTTTAAAATAGATAGTGGCTAAATGGCAAGCACTAAAGACAGTGTTATGAAGTCACTTAAGGTCTTTTTGGCAATGTTGTAAATCAATTGCTTAATAGGTTATAAGGTTGGTAGAGGATATGAGGGAATTTGGCAGCAGTTGCAAATATATTGCTTTAACTATGTTAACAGAAAGAAGGAGGTAAGTACTTGTAACAGCATAGTAAGGGGAATAATCCATTCACTTGTAGACTATAATATGTTCTAACTAAAAGACTGAATAATAAGCAGTACTCTACTTGAATTGGTTACTGTTAACTACTTTGAAAAGAGCCTGGCAAACATCAAAGTGAAGTTGCTTGACTATACTATTAGCATATTTGTTGTAACCAGAGACCTAAATATGGTGTAAGTTGTACTTCTTTGCTAAATAGGTGACAGCTTTTAGAATGGGAGTACTATTGTTAGTAACAATTTTACTAAGAGCTCCCTAGTGACAAATAACATCTTTATACAACTACCTAGCAATAGTGTTGCTATTCTCTTTAGTAATAATATGCTCCTATGCTGCCTAGCTACTATGCAGGAAACCAAAAGAAGTCCTAGAATGCACTGGCAACCAGATAGAGTAGCTGACAGTAGGAAAGGTGAGAGAGTAAGTTAGTAATCATTCCAAAGAATAAAAGCTGTATAGAGTAAGGTGTAAAAGGGGTGCAAGTAAAAGGAGTCACTAATATCAGCCTAAGTTGCTAAATGCTAATGATAGATCACTAAGTCACTAAATGAAAAATGGAAAAGGGATAGAGGGTAAAGCAATATGTAATAAAAATGTTAGTATGGTAAGTGGAAGTTGCTTAAGTATAAAGGGGAGTAAGAATAAGTTGCTAGGCAGACAATTACTAAAAAGATTATTGCTAAGGTCAGTAAAGGCCTAGCAATAAGGAGAGAAAGAGGGCAAGAATATAAATTAAATATGAAGAAACTTTGGAAAACAAAGAAGAACTAGTCACTAGCTATAGTTGTTAATGTTGCTAAGATACTATAACACTAAGGTACCTGTACTTAGTATCACACTAAATCAAGGACAAGGTCACTAAGGCTTATTGCTAAGCTGTTAACAATGACAAGAATATCTAAGAATGAGCTCTGAAGCTGAGGGAGATACTGAGGGCTAAGTACTTAGAGTTGCTCTGTCCATTTCTTTGTTGTTTTTCTAGATATATACAGGGGGTATTTATACTGTTTATAAGTAATATATTCTAAAAAGAAAGATAGTTACTATAGGTAATAGCATCTGCCAAAATACATACTGGATATCAAAATAGTAACCAAACATATATATTTAATGTCAAAAAGTGTATACTATATGTCAGAATGAAAATAAACAATATACTAAATATTAGTATCTGAAGTGTAGATGTCATTCAAGTATGTTAGTAATCAGAATAAGAAAAATGAAGGGTCCAAAAAGTCACATGTCTATATGTTCATTTTAAAAATGAAGTGCCTATATTACTAAGAATGGTCACTAGCAAATATTGCTAAGAGGGCTTTTGATAAGGTTATTCTAAATACATGGTCTAGGCTCCATGTGATAAATGCTTGTGATCCAAAAAAAATCCTGTGATCACTAAGGTCTCATGCAAAATTTCATGCTAATTTCCAGGTTATATGTTGTCCAGATAAGATAGTCAGAGATGTTGGTAACTATACTCAGTGACAGATAGGTCTTATTAGTATATAAGTAAAGTAGAATTTGAAATGAATGTTACTAAGGCTTAGCAAATGGCTTTTAGTTGTTGCTTTCATTAGTGACATTGCTAATATCATCATTATTCACTAGATTGGTTTGTTCAAGTTTATGTAAACAGGAGGTATTAATGTCAAAAGTGTTGCTAGGTACTAATATGTGTTCTCTAGTGAAATAAGGGATCAAGCAAAAGGCAGCTACTGGTTAATACAAAACTGAGCTATCTAGTTCACAAAGAATATAAGCACTTCCATGGTTATAAGATATCACCACCAATAGGCCTAAATAATAAGGCCTCATCTTCTTGTTATAAGTAACTTTGATCCTAGTATTTCTCATCAATACTAGGTCAATAGTCTGAAAGTTATAGTCACAGATTGTAACAGCATATTCTACTTCAAAACAAATAGCAGCTAAACAGCAAGTGCTAAAGACAGTGTCATGGAGTCACTTGAGATCTTCTTGGCAACATTTCAAATCAATTACTTGGCAAACTATGAGGTCAATAGAAGACAAGAGGGAATTTGGCAGCAGTTGCAGATATATTGCTTCAACAATGTTAACAGGGAGAAGGGGGTGAGTACTAGTAACAGCATAGTAGAGGGAACAACCCATTCATTTACATATGCACTGTAACACATTCTGACCAAAAGACTGAATAATATATAGTACTTCACCTGGATTGATTACTATCAACTGCCTTAAAAAGAGCCTGGCAAATGTCAAAGTAAGGTTACTTGACTATACTATTAGTATACTTATTATACCTAGAGACCTGAATATGATGCAAGTTGTACTTCTTTGCTAGGTAAGTAACCACTTTTAGAATGGGAGTGCTATTGTTGGTAATAATTTTGCTAAGGGCTCCTCAGTGACAAATAACATCTTTATACAACTACCTGGTAATAGTATCACTGTTTTCCCTAGTAAGCATATAGAACTCAGGATAGTGCATTAGCAAATAACATCCTTAGATGATATACTTAAACTTATTAGATGGTGGCATAAATATAGTGTCAATGTATATTTTGCTAAACAATGGTGCTGGTATAGCAGCAATTAGTGGAATAAGTACTTTTGTCATCTGGTAAACCTAGTAGATGTGGCAAGTATAAATATACTATATGATGTCAGTGCTAACTTGGGGCTACCAAAAATGTTCCAGTAAGGCTAAGTAGATAGCAAAAAGTCCTCTATGTCTCAAGTTATCATGCATTGTTTACAGAGTATGTAAGTGGCAATTGGTAGAAATAAACAACTTATGAGCACTATCCTTATTTTGTTGCCAAAGCTTACCATCTGCAATGAAAAATATAGTAGTATAATGAATGAAGATGGCATAGGCATCATTGCTAAGGTCATCAGGCCTGACTAAATTACTAAGCCACTTCTGGATCAATATAATACAAGTGTCACTAGTAAGCAGCCTTAGTGGTATATAGAACATTACTATATGTGGTAGTGGTATCATTGTGTAGAGGCTGAAAATTATTGCTAGTTGCTAGGCATAGGGCTGCTGTATCTAAAGTGTCATTAACAAATGTTACTAAGGGCTGGTACTTGAGGACTGAGGATAGCAATTGCAAAGCTAAGGAGACATAATAAAGTAGGGGGAAGGGAAGTTAAACTTGGTGAATGAAGCCATATAGTTAGTTGATTTAATCCTTATATACAGAGTTGTCACTATTATCAATAAAAGGGTTGCTAGGCTATAGCAGTCATTGCAAAAGTTCATCTGGGCTATGAAAGGTACTTTTAACATGTATGAGCTCAAAGTGGAACATTGAAATTACTATAATCCAATAATTCATGCTAGTAGAAAGCTGAATATTAGGGTTTTAAAGCATACTCTTAATGTAGCAAACATTAACTTCAATAATGAGGTTCCTAACTCCTATAAGGTATATTTGTAGAGCCTACAAAGTATGGTAGAGGCCATAGAGCTCTAGCTTAGGCTAACTGAATTATAATTTCCTGTTATTAAGCATGATGGATCCAAAGTAATTGTAGCAATATTCTTTGTAGTTGTTGCTATAGTACTGGCAGATGATGTATCCACTACTAAGATGATGAAGTCAAATAATTTATAGTCAATAGAGACTAGGGGCTTAGCATTTTTGAGGGCTTTAATGAGGTCTTACTAGGCATTGACTTGGTTAGGACCAAACTTAAAAAGGACACTGGTGTGTGTGAGTTTTGTTAAATTGTTAGTACAGTGAGCAAAATTCTTAACAAAGATCCTAAGAATGCTGACTATACCCAAAAAGGCTCTAACTTCTAATAGCAACTTGCAAGGACCCCATTGCTTGAGTAAGGTTAAGTGACTTTTGTCCAGAACTTGACTGTTAGGCATGCAAACATGTTTCAAGATCTTGAACATTGGGGTGTATAAGACAAGCTTATGACTAGAAAATATATTGCCACAATACTTCATATACTGGAGGATCTAGTTAAGAACCTCAAAGAACTCCCAGAGAGCTAAGCAAATATTTGGGTTAGCAGGATGCCTAGCAGGGATATTGTTAACAAGCTTCCAATCTTTAGGACCTTTAATGCTAATATTATCAATGAAACTGAGTACATTATGGGGAATCTTAGGCTACAGGATAAAAGTGATGTTATTATAGAATATTAATACAGAGTTAGTCTAATCTATCAGTAGGGTCACTGAGCAGAGAGTGCAAAACAGGGTCTGGAATATTGTTAAGTCATATGAAGCTAGGTCAATTAGTCATTTATTGTAACTAATAAAGAGGTCTAGTATTGCTCTATAAATATGTCTAGCAAAAGACTCAGCAATATGATCTGGGAAAGGGGGTACTTCAGAATGACAAATGGTAAGACAATTTAACAGCTCTAGACTGTATATAATTCAGAGCTTACTATTCTTCTTGAGGACACAAAACCAACAAGATTGGTAAGCAGAGTTTGAGGGCTTATAGACACTAGCTTTAATCTTGTCACAAATGATCTCATATACTTTTTTCTTGAGGCCTGGGGGAATAGAGCAATTATACTAAACCCAGAGGATGTGGAAAATTATTAGTATCTAACTAGGAAAAAAAAGTCAGAGCAAAAGCTTTCCTGTTCAGAATCTTCCCAAGCAAAAGCCTTTTCTTGTTTAGCAACAAGATTGACTAGGATATTAAGTTTGTCACTAGTAAGAAAGCTGATATCATGGTCTTTAACAAATATCACTTGTTGATCACTGGTAAATTGCTAAGTTGATATAAATGGAGAAGGGTTTGTATTAAGTGGCAGCATAGTCACTAGTGGATTGCCAAGGATTTGTTGCTCAATTCTGAAATCTTTACTAATGTAACTAGCAACAGGTTTAATCTTCATAATGACTAGCTTGTATTTCTTTTTCACCTATACACCTTTTCTTTTAGTAGTATTATTAGTGATATACTGTGTAGGGAAAGGAATGTCAATGTAAATTGATACAATGTCTATAATGCAAGTATTAAGAGGTAAAGTCTGTCTAAGAATCAAAGGATTAAAAATATTAGTACAAACAAAATATGATTGAGGAGGTAATGAAAAAGAGCAAAAATCACTAGCAGTAGCATAAAGGTAGGCCAAGAAAGAGTCCATATGTGTGCAAAATTGTGTAAGTAATATATTGTTGTTCAGATCATAAGAAGCTATACAAATCACTAGACTAATTGAATGGTCATAGCTGATAATAGTTGCTAAGTTGTTAGCATTATTGCTATTCAGATCTGTGTAGAAAAGGCTAGGGCTATTCTATTTTATAGCAAACCCTTTTGATGATTGTTTCTTTTATATTTTCCATGTGGAAACATTGAGATCATTCATTACATATTAGAATTAGGGTCAGTAACTGTAATAGTGGTCTCAATGTTGCTAAAAATATTGACTACACTTCTTGTTAATACATTAAAGGGGCAACTAAGGAGGATGTTATAGGCAGAGGACTATAATATATGAATTTGAAGATACAGCATCAAGTTGCCAAGAGTGTAAGGTATATTCCTGATGAGTCCTAGTAATCAATCCAATGTGCTATTAGTGCTCTGCATATTCAAGATGATACTAGGATCATAGGATAAGCTAAGGTCATTAGTAACTTCTGCTGACATAGAGATGATTTGGGATCCATTATCTGTAATGCATTCTATTTCTTCTTGATTGTCTATTAGCATTATAATGGATCTTGATGACTGGGAATCCTTAGTGACTATTAAAACCACTGGCTCTTTTTCAGAAGGTAGCAACTTAATATAAGCCTCTACTGAGTCAACTGAGGAAACTTTGGTCTAGTCTTAAATGAGTCCATTAGCAGTACTGGTATTGGAACTTAGCAAGAACTGTGGCTTGTCCATAGCAAATGTTGGTAATACTTCTTCAAAGATATTGCTAGGGTCCTGTACTATATTAGCATTTGTCTTGACTAGTTGCTTGGATGTAATGGCTGTCCTAAGCTAATTCCTAATGTCTGGTGCTATAGAGCAGAATTCACCTACTGAAACTGTAACCTGGGTGCTTAAAACTTGATCAAATATAGCCTTTGATTATTTAATGTCATAAATAGGGAGTATAGTCCTGTAAGTAGTGTTGTTATAGCAATCTGGAGCAGCAAAATTTTTGTTAGCAGGTGGAGCATAGTAAGCAGGAATACCAAAAAATGGGTGAACTGAAAGCTAGAGTACAGGTTCAGTAAGCTTAATGACAGTAGGTGAATCCTTAGCAATAGATCTTTCTAGTGCTTTGCCTTTGTCAACTAGCTTAGCAGTAGGAGTTAGTACAGGGTCAGGGGAAGAGGTAGTCACTGGTGTGTCACTAGTTGCTGATAGAACAGGGGCCTTATCACTAGTAGTTTAGTAAGGAGTGTGGGAAACCTATACACCATTAAACTTTTTGCTAGCTTGTCACAGGACAAATAGTTCTTGTTCTAAAGCCTCAATACATTCATCCTTGGTCAGCAATTTGCTAGTAGCAACATCCTGCTGCAATACCTCATGAATTAGCAACTACTGCATAGTTGCCTGCTCAGAGTCTAGGTTAGCATTAGATAAGAGTCTGCCAGTAATAATCTGTCTAGGGTTTAGACAATGCTATTCCTCAATATGGTCCTTGTAAAGCCATTTGCCAAAGTAATTTGGAATCATAGCTCCTGACAGTAAGACAATCTTGCCTTCAGCATTATGATAGATTTTGCCCTGTTGGATCATATACTCTAGTTAGATACAAGTGCCTTATACTATAGTGTAACCAGATTTGTCATAAAAATGGTAAAAATTACTAAATTGATTCTACTAATATAACTAACTATTGTTAGTAAAAAGTACTTCTAGGCATTTTAAGGTGCTAACAATTGCTGTAGTTGTTACTAATTCAATAGCTTCATATTTAGAGGCAGGGAACAGCATAGTGGAGACATTAAAGGCAGGTGCTAAAATAATACTAGGAGTGTTAACAATAGTCATGTCAGTAGGAGTAGACTTGGTAGTTACTGTGTTAGTATCCTTTAATACCCACTTTGCACCTTCAAAGACCTGCTCTACATTATAAGGATCTTTAGGGTGATAATCAGAAAGTGTGATTTCAAGCTAGCAGACAATTTTAGACCAAAGCAATATAGGAATATCTTGCTAAAATAAGTAACATTCTTCATTTTGATAAAGTTTGCTATTAGTGAAGAGCTATCTAACAATCTATTAGAAATCTTAATAGTAGTCAGAAAATCATTCTAAAGTTGCTAAGCCACTGTTGAAAGTCTGGTTAACAAGTTACTTGAAGTTACCAAAAGTATACTATATACTAGCATTAGCTTTAAGGTATAACCTAAGTACTATAGCTTTGTAATCCTGATATGTATAAGGCTAGGAGGCATTGTTACCAATTGCTAAGTTGTTACCAAATTCTAGTAAACCAAGCTAAGTTTCTGTTATGTCATAAGAGACATAATAAGCTGCATATTCCTTTTTCTAGATATTATCAGTAATTATTAGTAATGCCACAGTTAGCAAAAAGATACTCCAATTCTTTAAAGTACTGAGGAAGCTCTCTAAGGTAACTCTTGTCTCATTTAGAAGCTGTTGTATTATTATAAGGAAGCATTCATATATAGTGAGCAATAGGATCATTATTCATAGCAATTATCAGTATTTTTGGTGAAAGGAAGATGTGTTTATTTATAGATAAAGCAGGAGTTGAATGATTTTCTGAGAAGAAAATGGAAGAGTCAGTAGTAGATAGCAGTGATAAGGGAATGCTAAGAAAGCTCTCTATAAAAGCTCCCAAAAAGTTGCTAAAAAGTTCACTAATATCAAAGAGGTTCCTAGTAGCTTCTAGTTTGTCAGCAAGAGGTCTGAGGGATATAGACTGAGAGGGGCTTAAAGAATTTAATAGCAAATGATCTGATAATGCAGCAGTTAATTCTAAGTAATGCTTTGCTTAGGCTCTAATTTCTGGCAAAATGATTATCTACAAATCCCTCATAGTAAGCTCCGAAATGATGTGATCCTATGCTGCCTAGCTATCATGTAGGATATCAAAATAAATCCTGGAATACACTGGCAATCAAATAGGGTAGCTGGCAGTAGAAAAGATATGTAAGAGCAGGTTAATAAACATCCTAAAGAATAAGAGCTATAGAGGGTAGAGTGTAAAAGAATATAAGTAAAAGGAGTTACTAACATCAACTTAAGTTGCTAAATGCTAACAAAAGATTGCTAAGTTGCTAAACAAAAAATAGAAAAAGGATAGAGGACAAAAGTAATAAGTAATGGGAATGTCAGTAAAATAAGTGAAAAATGCTAAGGTATAAAAGGAGATGAAAGGAAGATAAGTTACTAAGGAGAAGATTGCTAAGAGAAAGTTACTAAAGTTAGTAATAGCTTAGTGATAAAGAGGGAAAAGAGGCAAGAATATAAGTCAAATATAAAGGAACTCAGAAAATGAACATGAAAACTAGTTACTAGTCATAGCTACTAGCATTGCTAAGACACTATAACACTATAAGGCATCCATACTTGGTACCACACTCAATTAAGGACAAGGTTGCTAAGGCTTGCTGCTAAGCCATTAACAATGATGAAGGTGAACAAAAATATAGTTTGAAACTAAGGGAGATGATGAGTAGAGTACTCTGAGGCTGTAATAGACAGGGGTAGATGATAATCCTTCTTGTTGTTTTCTTTAGGTATATATAGAGGGTATTTATACTGATGTAAGTAATATAATTAAGAATGGAAAATTAGTTGCTAAAGATAATGGCATCTGTCAAGATGTTTAAAGTTCTATTCTATTAGTTGGATAGTAATTATTTATGAGTACACAATGTCAGAAATGTATATAAAATGTGTCAAATGGAAAAATAAAAGATCATTAAAGTAAATGTCTAAGCAAACATACTATATATTAGTATTTAAAGTGTGAATGTCAATTAGTACAAGAACAATAAAGGGTCTAAAAAGTTACCTGTCTATATAATATGTTCATTCTGAGAGAAAAATGCCTTTATCACTAAGAGTTGTTAGTAGCAAATGTTACTAAAGAGGTTCTTGGCTAAGTCATTTTAGATCCTGAGTTTAGGCTCTATGTGATAAGTACTTATAATTTACAAAACTCTCATAGTTGCTAAGGTCTTATACAAAGTTTTATGCTAAGTCTTAAGTTATGTACTGTTCAAATAAGATATTCTGAGATAATAGTAACTATACTTAGTAATAGATGAGTCTTATCAAAATATACTTATTTTTAAATATATCTCTTTAGATTTCTTTCTGCTAGTTGTATATAATTATATCACAGACTTCAGAGGTTGCTCTTATAACAAAACAAGTCTCTCACTTTTAGTCTAAAAGTTCCTTTTAGCTATTAGAATTGCTTTTGCTCTTAAAAGTTCTTTTTTACTATTGTATTTTAGCTTGATACTTCTATAACAGCTCTAATATTGTTAGCCAATGATAAGACCTATCTGTTACTGAGTACAATTACTGACATCTTTGACTATCTCATCTAAATAGCACATGACTTGGAGATTAGCATAAGATTTTGTATAAGACCTTAGCAACTACAAGATTTTTTGGATTACAAGCATTTATCATATGGAGCCTAGACTGTGCATCTAGAATGACCTTACCAAGAGCTCCCTTAGTAATATTCATTAGCAACAATTCTTAGTGACATAGGCACTTCTCTTTCAAAATCCACATATAAATATGTGACTTTTTGGACCTTTCATTTTTCTTATCTTGATTACTAACATACTTAAACAGCATCTACACTTCAGATACTAACATTCAGTATACTCTTTATTTTTATTCTGATATATATTATACACTTTTTAACATTGAATACTTATATTTAGTTATTATCTTAACACCCAGTATACATTTTAGCAAATGTTATTATTTACAGTAACCATCTTTCTTTTTAGGCTATATTACTTACAAATAGTATAAATATCCCCTATACATATCTAGTAAAACAACAAAGAAAAAGACAGAGTAACCCCCAAGTACTTAGCCCTTAATATTTCCCTTAGCTTCAAAGCTCATTCTCATTCACCCTTGTTATTGTTAACAACTTAGCAACAAGCTTTAGTGACCTTATCCTCAATTTAACATAGTACCAAGTATAAGTGCCTTAGTGTTATAGTGTCTTAGCAATGTTAGTGACTATGGCTAGCAATTAGTTTGTTTTCCAAAGTTCTTTTATATTTGACTTACATTCTTGCCCCCTTTCTCTCTTTCCTACTAGACCTTTACTGACTTTAGCAATATCCTTTTAGCAATTGTCTGTCTAATAACTTGTTTTTACTCTCATTTATACTTTAATAACTTCCACTTATCTTACTAACATTCCCTTTATATACTGCTTTGCCCTCTATCTTGTTTCTATTTTCATTTAGTGATTTAGTAACTTAGGCTAACATTAGCAACTCCTTTTACTTGCACTCTTTTTACACTTTATTCTATACAGCTCTCATTTTCTGGAACAATTACTAACTTGCCCTCATATATATTTTACTGCCAGCTACCTTATCTAGTTGCTAGTGCACTTTAGAACTTCCTTGGGTTTCCTATATAGCAGCTAAGTGGCATAGGAGCATATCACCAATCTTTTAAATGCTTCTAGCTCTCAGAACAATGCCTAGCACTATTTATTAGCTCTAGAGACTTAGATACAGTCTATTCAAGCTTCTTTCACCCTTTACACCCTAGAACTTATTAATTTATGTCAATTTATAGAAACTATTACCTATTCTCTTCAGACCCTTCTAAAATACATTCCCATTTCTTCTATAACCCCTTAGATAATTCCTACATCTCCTATAACATTGCCACCCACTTGTTTTACTGCTACAATAATAGCATACTTCAAGATACTTCATTCTGCACTTTTTAATGCTTATAATAAAGACTAGAAGATTGGAGAGCAATTCCTTCAGTCCTGTATTACCTATATTCAGCTAAGTGGTGAAGTATTCACCTTTAACACTTTAAAGATTGTATAAGTCCTTTCCTATATGAAGCTAAATTGTACTTTAACATATATACTATAGGTTTTCAGAAGAAATGGAGAAGTAGAAAGCTTTACAAGTTGGAATAAGTTTGAACATGATTCTTAAGATAAGTTCTTTACTTTTGACTCTGTCAAAACAGCTACACTCTCCCTTTGTAATTGGAATCAGTATAGCCAAGAAAAGAGGCTCTTGGATAAGTATATTGATTTGTTTTGAGCTTTAGTCAAACAAGCTAGTTTTCTAAATAGTTTACAACTCTATTTTACCTTGAGAGAGAGACTCCACCCCTTTCTTATAGATTGAATCAATAGTATAGCCAAAGGATAACTCAATAATGAACATATCAAGATATAGTATAAGGTGGCTCAAGAGTAGTAGCAGCTTATAAAGTTGAAACAAGCACTCCATTGTACTCAGCCCTCTTTCTTTCACTCCTATCCTAATCATATGACTAGAATAGGATTTCTACCTTAAGCTCCTTTCTTTTTAGCTTTATCAGTTCACTCTAACCACATACTCTCTCTGACTACTCTACTTTTGCACTTCTTATCTGTAAGTATTTCAATAGAAGTAGATACTTCTTGCTAATACTCCTTCACTTTCCTGCTCTATTGATAATATGGAAAGACAGACCACTTTATTTACTACTGCCTTTAAGGTATGAAGGTCTACTATCTCTCTACAGTAGAACAAGAAGACTAGTCCAACTCCTTGTAGTACAAGATACTTTTAGAGCCCCCTCTTTAGAAACTCTTGTTACAAAACTTTCTAGTAAGAAAGAGAAAGAAGCTAATGCTCAACTCCAAAAGTTGGAGGAGAATTTTTAGGGAAGCAATGAATAAACCATATACCTTTATTGCCTAGTACTACTTATTTTGCTATTTTGTCAGTAGAATCTAATTATGAGCCTTATTGTATCTGATATAGCTGAATTTGTAAGCACTTTCTCTGATATATAATATTCCTCAGTCAAAACCTTAACTGAGGAAATTCTCTCTTAACTATGACTGAAGATTCCTATTTAGAAATGTTATCTCTCTTACTGTTATATTGTTATCTCTACTCTATTAATTAACCTTTTGAAATTGAAAGTAAAGATAGAGACAATAGACACTTAATAGACCCTTAGTATAGCTGCCCTACTTAATAAAGTGGGGCTACTGGCCATTTCTTAGATATAAAATATATAAAACAACACTGCTTCTCTACTCAATTTCTTATATACTCTATTTCAGTATATAACATTAATGGCACCTCTAATAAAGCTAGCTCTATTCACTCTGTAGTAGATCTAATCTTCTACTACAAGACCTACTCAGAGCATACCATTTTTACAGTCAATAGCCTAGAAAAATATGATATGATTTTGGGGTTTACTTAGCTTTAAAAACATAATCTAAAGATTAACTGGGTTAAAGGAGTAGTGAAAATAAGTTATTGTCCTTATTGTTGCACTATTTATGTAGGAGAGACCAAAGAAAAATATAGAGCAAAGGTCCATAAATATATTGTCATATACACTTATTATGTAGGGCACCTTTCTTATGCTGATTTTGACCTTTTAGACCTTCTTTTTTTGGCATTCCCTTATAGAAGGGCTCTCTATAAAGATATTAAAGAAGTTAGGTGTAGATTCTAAAAGGAAAAAGGATATATAAGGGAATTTGTCAGTACTCTGGACTTAAAGTCTCTAGATAAGACCATTGAAATAAATGATAAGATCTATTTTACTATACTCTGTACTATTCCAACTATAGTAAAAATTAAAGCCAGCTAGACTATCTTCCAATAGCTAGCTAAAGCATTTACTATAAATTCTAAGCCTAAGCCCTCTAATAGCACTATTCCTTGCTATCTTCAGAACTTTGAAAATATATTCTTTAAGGCATCTTTTAATTCTCTTTCTAAGCATAAGCAATAGGACTATACTATTAAGCTTATACCTGGAGTTAAACCTTTCAGCTGTAAAGTTTATTTGCTTGTACTATAGGAGCAGAATAAGCTAGATGCATTTCTGTAAGAAAATCTTAGCTTCAGTTAAATACAATTCTTAAAGTCTCTAATAGCTTTTCTAGTTTTCTTTATTAAAAAAAAGGATGGAATCCTCTATTTGGTTCAAAACTACTAGGTTTTAAATATAATGACAGTGAAGAATTACTATCTTTTTCTCCTTATCTCTGAACTTATCAATCACTTCTAAGGTATATACTACTCTACTAAGTTGAATGTCTGTTAAGGCTATAACAATATATATATCAAGGAAGGAAATAAGTGGAAAGCAGTATTTTAAACTAATTATAAACTCTTTGAACTTCTAGTGATGTTCTTTAGCCTCACTAATAGTTTTATTTACTACTTTTTAGACTATAATGAATAATATCTTTTATAATCTGATTATAGAAGGTGTTATTTATATCTATCTAGATGATATTTTCATCTTTACTCAGACTTTAGAAGAGCATTGTCAGATTATATATATTGTCTTAGAACATTTTTGCTAACACTAGCTCTACTTGAAACCTAAAAAATATAAATTCAAGTAAATAAAGGTAGAATATTTAAGCTTGATTATTTTACATAGTATAGTAGAAATGGACCTAGTCAAGGTGGCAGGTATAGTCAAATGACTAAAGCTAAAGAACAAGAAAGAAGTCTAGGTATTTTTAGGCTTTGTGAACTTCTACTAGAGGTTTATCCAGGACTTTTCTCATTATATTCATTCTCTTTTTAACCTCACTAGTAAAAATGTAGTATAGTAATAAGAGTCTTTATAGTAAGCTGCATTTGATGCCTTTAAGCAGGCTGTCACCTCTAAACTAGTTCTTCTGTTTCCAGATAACACCTCTTCCTTCTATATAAAAGCTGATAGCTTAGACTTTGCTACTAAAACTGTCCTATTTCAACAGTCAAAGGAGGATAGTAAGTGGCACTCTGTAACCTATTATTCTAAGAGTCTTAATGCAGTAGAACAGAATTATGAGATTTATGATAAGGAGATACTTGCTAGTATTTGATTCTTTGAAAAATAGTGATCTTTTTTTAAGGATATATAGTAGAAGTTTGAAGTTTGGACAGATTATAAAAACTTTAAATATTTCTACTTAGTAAAGAAACTCAATCAATATCAAGCTTAATAGTCTTTGTATCTGGCTAACTTTGACTTTTTATTGCATTATAAGCTTGGATAGAGTATGGGTAAACTAAATACACTATTTGAGAGAGCTGATCATAGTATTAAAACAAATAACAATAACAACATCATACTTTTAAAACTAAAGTTCTTTGCTATTTATACTCTAAAAAAAATTATAGTTCAAGAAAATGAGGTAAACATTTCTAAAAATATCCAATAAGGAAATTGTCAAAGGGCCCAGAAGGATACTGTTATACAAGCAGTATAGGCTCTATAGACTTGGTACACCAGTGAAGTATAGTCAGTATATACCAAAGAGTGGAGTTTATAAAATAGACCATTGACCTTTTGAGAAGACATCTATATATTTAACATTTCAGAGCTTTAATGGCATATTATAGAGTAGCATCATAACTCTTAGGTGGCAGAGCACCTAGATAGATGGAAAATATTAGAGCTAGTGTCTTGAAATTATTAATAGTTTCAGATATTTTGATACATTAGTATATACACTAGTATATATAATCTTTACCTTTACACCAAAATTTACTACTAGGTACTTATAGACTAACTTCACTCTCTTTCAATTTAAGCTAGTTGACATATGGCCTTTGTAGACTTTTTTGTAGAACTGCCAGATGCTTATAAATATATAATAGTAGTAGATCTTTATGAAAAGTATATATATTTTATTTCTATTTATACTAACTGCTCTGCTTTAAGAACTACTAACTTGTATCAAAAGAATGTCTGAAAACTCTATAGTCTTTCTAATAGGTATGTTTTAAATAGAGGTCCTTAGTTTATAGTAGAATTCAACTAAGAGCTATTGATATGCTCCTATGCCACTTAGCTGCCATGCAGAAAACCAGAAAGAAAGACCTAGAGTGCACTGGCAACTAAATAGAGTAGCTGGTAGTAGGATGTGGATGAAGGCAAGTTGGTAATTGTCCCAGAAAACAAGAGCTATGGACAGTAAGATGAAGAAGGGGTACAAGTGAAAAGAGTTGTTAATGTTAGCCTAAGTCACTAAATAAAAAAAGAAATAAGAGTAGAAAGCAAAGTAGTATATAATAGTAATGTCAGTAAGATAAACAAAAGTCACTAAGTAGGGAAGAGGTTAAGAACACATCATTAGGCAAATAACTACTAAAAAGATGTCACTAAGGTAGGTAAAAGCCTAGTAATAAAGGAGAACATAGAAACAAAAATGTAAGTCAAATGGAGAGTAACCAAGGAAACACATAAGACTTGTTGCTAGCCATAGTCACTAATGTCACTAAAACATTAAAACATAAAGACATCCTTACTTGATATTATACTAAATCAAGGATGAGGTTGCTAAAACTTGTTGCTAAGCTATTAATGAGAGTAAAAATGAACAAGAATGAGTTCTGAAACTGAGAGAGATACTAAGGGATAAGTATTTAGAGTTGCTTTATCCATTTCTTTGTTATTCTACTAGGTATATACAGAAGGTATTTATACTGTTTGTAAATAATATAGCCTAAAAAGAAAGATGGTTACTGCAAGTAACAGCATTTGCTAAAATACATGCTAGGTATTAAGATAGTAACCAAATGTAAGTATTTGATGCCAAAAAATGCATACTATGTGTTAGAATGAACATAAAAAGTATACTCAATGTCAATATCTGAAGTATAGATACTGTTCAAGTATATTAGTAATCAAGAAAAATAAAGAGTCTAAAAAGTTACATGTTTATATATTTCTTTTGAAAGTGAAAGGCTTATATTGCTAAGGATTGTCACTAGCAAATGTTACTAAGGTGGCTTTTAGCAAGATTGTTCTAAATGCATGATCTAGGCTCCATGTGATAAATGCTTATAATCTAAAAATTTCTATAGTTACTAAAGTCTTATGTAAATCTCATGCTAATCTCTAGGTTATATACTGTCTCAATAAGATAGTCAGAGATGTCAGTAACTGTATTCAGCAATAGATAGGTCTTATCACTGTATTAATTACTAAAGGTAAAGCTTCATACAATTACAGCCTATTATCTTCAATCAGATAAATAAATAGAATAGGTAAACTAAGAATTGAAACAATACTTACAATTGTTTTGTAATAAGAGATAAGATAATTGGAATAAATTTCTTAATATAAAATTCTAGTATAATAACTATGTTTACTTATTTATATAGATGACTTTGTTCTTTTTAGACATTGACCAATATTCATATATAGATTTAGAGCCTTAAACATGACTCTTAGAGAATAATACTATAAATAAGTTTATAGATAGAATAAAAAGGGTGCAAAAAGAAGCAAAGGCAGTATTGACAAAGGCAAAGGAGGATATAGTATAGTATTACAATTGATAACAGACATTAGTCCCTATATATAAGTCTAGAAATCATATCTATTTAAATAGTTCTAATATTAAGACAATATAACCATTACAGAAGTTGTTTTACTATTACCTAAAGCCTTTTAAGGTGAAAAAACAAATAAGGCTATTAGTTTACCAACTAAAGCTCTTTGCTAGTCTACATCAGCTGTATCTAGTCTTTAATATAGTTAAGCTATTTCCAGTTTTAGAGGATTCCATTTCTAGTTAATGTCTCAAACTACTGCTACCACTAATGCTAGTTAATAATAAGAAGGAATATAAAGTAGAGGAAATACTGAATAGTAGAGTGTTTCAGGAAAAATTACAATTCAAGATGAAATAGAAAAAATATAGTATTGAGAACATCTTCTAAAAACTGTAGATAAATATATATGTATTAGCTCTAGTTTAGGATTTTTACTACAGACACCCTAATGTCTTAAAGATAATTTAAGGTATCTATTTCATCTTTATAGTAGATAAAGCAATCTATAATCTTTTTTATTCAAGTATATCAAGGTACTATATTTTAAAGAAGGAATGATATCAAAAGACTCCTCAGGTTTTCTACTTTTATATGCCCCATCTTTTTCAAATTTCCTTATTTATAATTTAGATAATATTGATCTTTTGTATACTCACCAGATTATGTAAATATTACATAATCTAGTGGGCATTTTTTCAATCTAGCTAAGAAAGTATCCTTAGACTTGTTTTCTTTAGATCTCTTTCTGCTAAATATATAGTTATACTTATAAATATATTTATTTCTGAATATATTTCTTTAGATTTTCATTTATTAGTTATATAACTATGTTATAGCTTCTAAAGGTCATTTTTACAATGGCTAGGTAGTATAGAAACATATCAATGTTTCTTTTTCAGTCATTAACTAACTGACTAATATGTTTTTATTTTTAAAAGTAAACTTTTAAGTTCTTTAGACTTAACACCATCACTTAATAAAGAATATCTGATACATTATAACAAGTACTCAACTGTCAGCTATGAAAAAAGAAATGCTAAAGAAAGAGTTTAGCCAACAATAGCTAAATTTTATTATGTAGACTAATTTAAACTATACTAAGTATATACTAGTACTCTAAAAAGACATTAGTACTTTATGTATAAGTTAATAAGGTATATAATTATATTATTGTTAAAAAGGTCTATATATATAAAAAAAAGTATAAAAGAAGGAAAAATTAAAGACTTTAAACAAGTAATTTCTTTAATACAGTTTAGAATTTTTAAAAAGCAGACATTTTAAGCTTAGAAAAAACTTTAACTTGATTGTTCTATTAAACTATTTATACTTATTTACTTATTACAAGATTATCTTAAACTAATAAATTTAAATTAATTAAATCTATTATATTGTCTACTTATTTATTGTCTACTTATTATAAGTAAGAAATTATTGTAATTAAGCCTTAAACTTTTACAATATCTGAGTTCAATTTATTTAGTTAAGTTTATAATTTTTATATTACTGTCAAACTTAGATTTTGTATTATTACTTCTAAGCCTTAGAATGTCTGCTTTTTAAAAACTTTAAGCTATAGCAAAAGAATTGCTTACTTAAAGTCTTTAATTCCCCTTTTTTTATACTTTTTTTATATATAGAAACTACCTTAACAATGATATAATTATACATTTTATTGACTTATATATAAAATACCAATACCTTTTTAAAATATTAGTATATACTTAGTATAGCTTAGATTAGTCTGTATAACAAGATTTAGCTATTATCAACTAAACTCTTTCTTCAGTATTCTTCTTTTCATAGCTAATAACTGAGTGTTTATTATAATACATTAGATATTCTTTGTTAAGTAGTAGCTAATCAATATAGTGAGTTATATAATTTAAATTTTTCTTTCTAAAAATACAAAAATAAACTTTCTATAATAAAAAATTTAATAAGTGATTACAGATTAGTAATTTATAATTGTCTTTATTGGTATACAACTACTTTAAATAACTATTAGTATATTATATTATTTATAATAAATGATCTGATTACTGTCTAATATTATCATACAGATTTTGCTAGCTATTAATAGCAAAAAAGACAATTATTATTAGTGTAAGTTTTTTATTTACAGTTTTTAGTATTCTTTATAGTTTACAGTTTTTAGCTACTGAAATTTTACAGATCTTTTCTTATATTAACTAATCTTATTTTAAAGTAGCTATATTATTGTCTACAAAACTTTTTTTTAAAACTTTATAATTTAGTTTTAATACTTTTAAACTTATGTAGATTATAGTTACTAATATCTAGCTTTAAATATAGAAATTTTCTTCTTTATAACAGATTAATTATTAGGATTCCACTAATTTTATTCTATTAACTTTGATAATTCTGCTATAGCTCCACTATTTCAGAAAACTATCTTTGTCTGACTTTTAAAACCCCTGTTTTTTATTTCAGATCTTACTCACAACTTATATATCACTAAATCATCAGTCAATATATTTCTGAGCTTTAACACTGATGATTTCCTTAGGCTTACTTTATACATCATCAAATCATTAATAACTTAGCTTTCTAAGTTTTAACACTTTTATAGAGCCTACTCTATTTTCAAAACAATTTTGCATTTATAAATTTAATTATGAAACCTACTTCAGACCATATTTAGGCTCTGCTATAATAAAAGCTAAGTCATAGACAGATGTGCTTTTTATAGTTAGTTAGTAATTGTAAGAGTAATTTTTGAAGGCTAAAATTTAAATTATATAGTTAGTAAAGGAAAATCTAAAGTTTATTTAAAGCTATATTATATTTATAAATTTGGCTATATATCTGGAAAAGGGAGATCTAAAGAGAACAAGTTTAAGGCTTCCCTTTATACCTCATATTAACATTTATGATATAGTTAATAAATAGTCTAAAATATAGGAATTGAAATAAGATAAAATAAAGTAAGATGAAATGAGATCAACCTTAACCTTAAAGACTAAAATCATATGTCACCATTGACCTATCAATCTACATAATGATAGATTTAAGATGGAATGATCTAAAATAAAGTGAAGTAAAGTGAGATAATATAAGGAAAAATGAATTGAAATAGAATAGCTTCTAACAGTAGTTTTAATATTGCCTACTTTTGTCTATATTTTGTTTTTTTACTTTACTCTATTTTTTTCTTTACTCAATTTATTCTTTTTTTCTTTCTTTTTTAATTCTTCAGTATAATTATCTTAGTCTATAAAATATTTTCATAGACTTTAACAACCTCTATATACTTCATATTAACTCTGAAACATTGCCTAGCACCTAGATCATCTTTAGAATATTTATATATTCTCTTCTTTGTTATTAATTAACTGACTAGCAGATTCTCACTTTTAGCAAATTTTCACTTTTAGCAGATTCTCACTTTTAGAAGTAAACTTTCAAGTTTTCTGAATTTGACATTAATATCTTTTCTTCTTTAGTATATTCTAAACAGTTTGAAGAGAGACAAGGTTGAAAATAATGTTGTTGATAAAATTAATGACTTAAACAACTATATTAAGTCTCTTAGTTGAGATTTGTCAAATAATAGCTTGTTTATCAGATAAAGTAAAATTAGTTAGATAGCTTCTAAAATAGTTTTTCTTATCTATCTTAACTCTACCAATTTTCTCAATAGTAGACTTCTTTAGACTAGTTTTAGCCTTAATTCAATACAGAAAATACTTTTAAACAAGGAAAAAGACAACAATAGAATATTATATAGAAAAAATAGCTTTAATGATAATATTTAAAGGTCAAGATATAGTTCAACTAACTTAAACTACTTCCAAATATAATTAAATATAGTTACATAACTCTGTTGATATTCTTACATGCAACTTACTTTTTATTTCTGACTAAAATAAAGATAAACTTACAAAGTTAAAGATGTTCAAAAAATTATCCTAATAAGTGAATATTTTAAAATGGCCATTACTCTATCAATTTTGATTTAAATTATATAAACTAAAATGAAGTTTGTAGCTATAATGCCATAGTATTTTATATAATTTAACCAGAATTTTGAATACTTTTAATTCTTCATATCAATATTATCTTTCAAAAAGTATAAAATATTAGGACAGTTTTTTAAGCTACTATGTTTTGAATTTATCCTGACTTATATCAGACCATTATATTCTGTCCTGCCATTTATGTGTTTTTTGCTGTATTTAATAGTTTACATACTATTTATTAGTCTTTGCTTTTAAAAATAATTCTATATTTATGGTACTTTTTTGAGGCATAAGTATCTAAGCTCTATTAAGACTTTTACAGTGATCATATATAAAATAAAATGACTATGTTGCAAAACTGATTAATATGTATAAAAAACTTAAAAAACAATATACATTCTCCTTATGGAATTCATATAAGTTACAATGCTTTCTTTTAAATTATATAACATTATAGAGTTGCTTTTCATAATAGTTTATTAGTACTTAAGAAGATATAAATCTTAATGTTACTATTTTAATATCTACCTATATTATACAACTAGTAGCTAAGGTTACATTATAAAAATATACCTTAATAGACATAGTATGTAAAAATCAAATAATAATAAGCCCCTTTTTACTTAATACAAACATTCATATAAGCTTTACTCTTAATAGGCATTATATATAGTAGGATGTATAATCTTTTCTAAAATAAGAACATATAAAACTAGTGTTTGTTAGTAGCTGGATAATGGAATTTAGATTCTAAATAAATGCTAAAACAGCAAACATATTTGATAGGCTAAATGTATAGGCAATAGTATAGATGATATAAGGAGACTACTCTATTATAGGTAACTCTAACTCTCTCTAACCTTAGTTATAGGACTTGCATCATTTCTAGCATTACTGATCAACTAGCTACTGAGTTCCTACACTTTTCAGATAGTAATAGTCACCTCTTCATAGTTATTGAACTCTATTTTCTCTCTTGTTTTATTATTAGTCATTACTACTTAATATACTTGGGCTGCTTACTATATACAGCATTAGTCATAGCATAGCCACAGATGTAGTATATAAGCTAGTCAGCAGAATAGAATATTCTTTAACTGAACAATAGTAGTGTTTATCTAGTCTATATATGAAACTCACTATGAGAACTCTAGCATTATTTCTGTACTCAGCTTTCTATACTTGCTTCTTGCTCAACTCTTAGCTGCTACTGTGTTTCTTCAACTTTTACTTGTTGCTTATATCTACTTGCTTATGCCAAATTAGTTTATAGTAGCCATTTATCTTCTTACAGATGAAAGCAACAAATATCCTAAAAGTTGACATAAAAACCTCAGCCTTTTTAATAGTGTATGGACAATAGTTGTATTAGTTGCTGTAATGTAAAAATCTTTCTTCCTCAGCCTGAAATGCATACATACAACAGAAATTTACTCAGTTAAGTTAATGTCAACATAATTAATACTAATAGACAAAAACCACCTGCTGAGAAAAGTCATAGTTTAACATAGCTTAAATAAAAGAATGCATAAAAAGGGAGCAAATAGAGTTAGTATAATTGTTGGTAATGGTGTAATTGTTAGTAATAATATAAATGGCATAATGTAGTTGACATATAAAGCCTCACATAGAGCAGTAAAATGGAAGCAACAACAGTCCAGTCCTTTATAGTGGCCAAAACAAACAACAAATGAAGCCACTGAAGCCCAATTCTGTTAGTGGAAGTTATTGCTGCCCTTTAAAGAGTAACAAAAGTCAAATCCAACAGATATTTTGAAAAGAATGGGGGTTAATCATAACATGGATCGATACGTCAGAAGAATGAGTCTCAAAATCGAGGACCTCTCTCCTGAGGTCATATTTTTCCCAGATAATATCCACAGTTCGCGCATGGTCGAAGCATTGAAAAAGAATTGCTAAGTTGTCTGAATGTTCCCTGCAATTCATTCGGAAATATATTATTTCTTTAAAGGCATAAATAATATAAACACCATAATGCGCACGTGCAAACAAGGCGATTTTGACTGGAATACCGTCCCTCCACAGAAAATCAATTGTTTTTGAAGGCTTGATTGTCTAGACCTGGTCTAAACATGCCGAGGAATCTGGAGAATCCCTGTCAGTCGCCGAAGTGTATATACATGCCTTAGTATTTGACGTTCCCCGAGTCAGAGGGTGCCTAGCCTGACTCGGGAACTTAAACCTTGTGACCAGGCGTGAGAAGATCGATGAACACGTTGACAATGGTCAATGAGTGGGAGTCCGAGAGACTAGGCGATGACGAATGGTAAATCGAACAAAGACGGTGGATCATATGGTCCTCCAGTGCCGGTAGATCGGACGCCAACTCAATGAAGGTGATGATGTCCGGACAAGGCTGGGAGCAATGGGGTAAAAGGCCGAAGGTACGCAGACCACGATAGTAGTAGAGGGACGACCCAAGAGACATTATGTCAAAATAAACGGCGGTTACGACATCATTGGGGCATTTGCTTCGTCCATATATCAGCATTTCATATCAGAAGCCTGGAATCTGGCAAAGGGCCTCAACATTGTCAAATTCAGTGGCAACTGAGACATGGATATAAAAGCGCACCACCCTAGCCATGGACATTGAGTACACTCGTATTGATGTATGCCTTCAGGACCATAGGAAAAGCACCTATACTCCAGACGAACAAGATTGCACAGAAAAAGTGGAAGGACCTTGAAGAAAACGACACATTGGATCAATGAAGGGGCGACACAACACTAATAAATTTTAGGTTGCTCTTATATATAGGAATATTATTTGTTGGGCCGAGTGTTGAGTCCTTTATGCGCAACGGAATTATGCGATTGGCTCATCATTCTGTCAGGACCCAGAACACCTCTTCGTGCACATCTAGACGACACTACTTCTGAATATTCTCCTTCTTAACCCACTCAAGCCATGATCCTTTGTAGTTCAAAATGCTAGATCCATAATTAGATAAATGTGTCGACGTCGAGAAGGTCATCCGTACTTCGTGAACCCGTTCCTTTTGGCAACATCACTGGCTGAAGCACTGCGTTTACCGCTGCGGCAATAGAAAATGAGTTGTTGATCCTTTTGTGGTTTTTCGAATCCGTGCTTTTCAAGAAATGCGGCGGAACCTAAGGTCAAAGAGTTTCCTAGAACAGATAGTGGCAAGTTGACCGCTGAAGGAATCATTCCTTGGATGACCTCGTCAGGCTCGCGAACATCAATCAAATATGTATCCTGCTCAAGCATGCGGTGACCGCCCTCAGAAGCCAATCAACTGACACGCACAGGTACAGGGCCTTCCGTTCGAGGCTTCAATTCGGCATAGGTGATTTCCTTTGCATCCCAATCGTGCTGCAGTTCATTCATGCGGTCTTTTGCTTCTTTCCTAGCTTGCTCTTCAGGTGTCCTTTTTAGCGGAAGCGGACCAGTGCTTTCATATCGATACTGCAAAGCAGGACGGATTGTTCTCGAAGCGAGGACATAGCTACGACGGACCAGAATTGTTGAAGCGGAACGGGCGATTGACGCTCGAAACATTATCGTTTGCACTTGGATTCGAGAGGAATTGAATGTTTGATCACAAATCTTGAGACGCTTCACGTGCTCGAGGCAAGTTTCTGGGGTCCACTACGCAAAATTGCCTCTTCGACAGAATTTATCCAACTTTAAGTCCTTCCCCCTCTAACCAATACTTATGTAGTCCACTCATAACATTGAGCCATCTATTATCATGAATCCTTCTAGATCCCTTATCGCCAGTCACAAGGAAAATCGCCTGGTCGTGTCTTTCCTACAAGTAAACTCGAGAAGTATCATTCTATATGGTCGTCCGATTCTGCTACCTCCAAGGGCTGGTTTGAGTAGGATCGGAGTTTGTTAAGTAGATGTAGCCAGATTCACGCGCTTGAACAACCGGAGTACACTGGTCACGACTACGGACAAGTCCTCTCCTGAATGCCGTGAGAACCTAATCTTCAATCATGAAACTGGTCTTCTCAAGATGTTTGTGTATATAGCAAGAGTTCTCCTTTCTCCTTACTGACTTTGTTTGAACATTAAGCAAAGATGTACGAGGGCCGATGCCTGAAATCGGCGCGAGTGATGACTCAGGGGAAGTATTCAAAGGCCGGCATGCAGGTCTTCTGTATGGCCAATCCTTCTATGTATACACTACTGCCTGGATATGATAAACAGCTCCGGAATCTTGTCCAGAAAAGCGAGCGTGACGGATAAGCCCCAGGAAAGGTGGCTCCCTTCGGCATAGTGGTCTGACTGAGACCCAAATGTGACGACAAACCCCGGTTTTTTCGCTCTCACACTTGTAAGTCTTTCTTGGAAATGTAACGTCCTGGATAACAGCTTTAGTAACTTAAGCTGTTCTCACAAAGTTTCATGTCTACCTTGAGGGGATGTTACAGCATTTCATATCCCTCCTTGCGAAAAAGCACGCTCGCTGGAAACAGATGACGCCGGGCCAACCAACCCCATTAGGTCTATATTTCACAGATACCCACGGCATCCTCCGTTGACTCTTTGAAACTCAGACATTACCTCCAGTCAGACACAAGAACTCTTCTCAAGCAACCAGTAACAATGGATACAATGGATATGGATGGAACGAACGTATCTATGTCGATGGGAGATGCAATGATTCCTTATTTGCATTTCACTCCCGGGGATTATCTCTTATTCAAGGCTTTGAAGCCCACTTCTGTGGGTGCAGTTACCGGGGCTTGTATATGTCTAGTGTTGTTAGCCATCTTCGAACGATGGCTTTTCGCAGCACGAAGCGCTCTGGATTATCACTGGAGGCGCAAGTATGTATTCATTCAATATCATGTCCGCCTCTTCTTAATATTAATCAGAGGGCTTATGTTGGTCTCTCTTGGCGTCAGCCACACCACCGAGGCTCATCCCACCAATAACTCAGAGAAAGCTTTCCACTCAAAGTCGGATTTGAGTGATGTGAATGTTACTAAGCCGTCGACGCCCACTACAACTCGCATCATCCCGCCTTTCATCCTCGCGCATGACGTTCCGCGAGGGTTGTTACATGCGGGTCAAGCTCTTTTGGTTTACGTTTTGATGTTATCCGTTATGTGCGTCCGACTAAGTTCACGTCATATGTTGTCTGATCGGCTTAGGACCTTCAACGCCGCATACATAATTTCGATCATTGCTGGTCTCGGTATCGGAGAAGTCATATTTGGGAGAATGGGTAGTGGCAGGGCACATTGATCATGCTGTATATCTTGTAGGCAATGTTCTAACTCTTTATTTGTGTTCAATTAAAAGTGTCTGTATGTTTCTGAACTCCATTCTTCAAATCGCTTAATGTTTCAAAAGGACTAAAGTCTTGGCTAGGACAAAAAAGTTTTTTCGTTTTGCATCGATCGTGTTCAACGTAATCTAAGCTATAAATCCTGCCAACTGTGTCCAGTGTTGCTAAATAATGTTCTCCCATTCGTACAGATCCAACATGCTTGCACTTTTCTCTGTCCTTGTCATGCTCACAGGTGTTAATGCTCACTTTCAATTACTATACCCTGAACCTCGTGGTGTATTTGTTGCAGATCAGGAACCCAATTTCTGCGGTAGGGATCCAATTTGCTTTACACTCACTACCTTCACTCATCATACTTGAAAGGCGGTTATACTAATGCTGTGGCTGATCGTACTAAGTTTCCTCTGTCGGGAGGATTCTTCAGTATAAAGACCGGACATCCTAGCTGGACTTGTGAGGCCATCATATATTTCAGCATTCTCGATGACTGAATCCGTTCACCGTCAGCTGGTGTCCTTCTTTCAACAGCTCAGAACCCAGTTTCATTCGATAATTTCTCCGTGAACGGAGTACAACAGATCGTTGGCCCTTACGCGAAGGAAGCTAATGCGGGAACATTTTGCATCCCGCTCAACATCTCTGCGGCTGGTATCGAGAACGTGGTGGATGGCTCGAATGTTACGATCCAGGTATACATATTTCTCAACCATATGAAACATTCAAAGTCGAATCGTAGTTATAGATCGTCTTCGCTGGGGGCGATGGTAACCTGTATCAGGAAAGTCCTTCTCATATTTCCGTTTGAGTATGAACTATCTAATGATGACTTGAATAGTGTGCCGACCTCACGCTGACAAGCAACTTTACCATACCCTCAAACGTGACTTGCCAGAATGAGACTACTATCACTACATCCGCTACATCCACGGAGACTTCGTCGCCTTCCCAGACTGCTGGTGCACTCGGAGCGGCCCATTCTATGGCAGCTTTCATCGCCCTTACCCTTGGATGTGTAGTCATTACATTCATATGATATCCGTCCGAGATCCAATAGACAGAGTATGTCTCTATATCTATATATGGCAATCATCAACCAACCGATCAAACATTTGTTTTCCACGCTGTCAACAACACACAAAAGGGGTTTCTATTCTGTCATTACCAGGGGGTGGGAGGCTTCGGTCACAAGAATACAAGACAGACAGATAAAATCCCGTACTTTTATGTATTCCAATATAATCACCTCATCCCTGCTTCTTGCGATCCAAGCGTACACCCCTCCAGGTAGCTTACAAGATATGCATACTGTGGATCCTCGAGACACTAGCTATATGCTACTATGTGTACATGGCCGACGCTGTCATATCTACTTTTGAGCTGAGTTGTTGGAGATATCTCAGATCCGAGTCGGAAGTATCAGTTCTATAAGTGACGGAAAGAAAAAAACTTTTTCGTAGTCGACTACATGCCTTCGATATATGGAACCTCGCCATTTATAAGAGATGAGTTCGGTTATATTCCTCACCAGCTTGTTACTACACATATCGTTTTCCAATTATGCAGTGCTCTTTCGCCCTCTTGATTGTAGCGCTCGCCACTGCCGTGAGTGCTCACTTCCAGTTGCAATTCCCTCCACCACGAGGAGTTTTTGATATGAACAATGAAGTTAATTTTTGCGGTAGGCTGAGAGCAACTCTTCTTGTTGCTGCACTCAAAATCTGTTGTACAGATGGCTACATGACCCCAGCAGCAAACCGCTCAATGTTTCCTTTATCGGGCGGAATCTTTAGCTTGAATTCAGAGCATCCGCAGTTTACGAGTGAGCCGGGAAATGCCTTGAAAACTTAACATGAGTTTCTAATCGTCTCCTTTTTAGCTGGTGTTCTGATATCTAAGGCAGAAGATCCTACATCCTTTGACAATTTCACGCAAGTTAAATCCTTCTTTCAAACCGAAGGAGAGGGTCTGTTCTGCTTTCCGCTTGATTTTTCATCTTCAAGCAATGCCACGGGCCTTCAGAGCGGCCAAAACGTTACAATCCAGGTCTGTCACCTTTTCCAACGCTGTTACATAGTTAATCGCGCTACCCAGATCGAATTCGACGGAGGAGATGGTAAATTATTCCAGGTATGGTGCATGAACTGCGTCGTGTTTGAACTCAGTTCAAACTACCATGCAGTGTGCCGACCTAACTCTCACAAACGACTTTACAATTCCGTCTGATGTCAAGTGCACTAATGCTAGCGGACCTTCAGTGCCAGGATCGACTGAAACTTCAACCGGGGATGGAATTAGGTTCTCAGCAAGCATTGTAGAAATACTGTTATGTGCTCTAGGGGTCAACTTTTTTGTCCTTTAGCCCATAATGTTTGCATATCAGGAGCTACCAGCTTACTAGTGAATGTCCTATCATCAGATGCTCATCACTTCCATCTGCCCATCATGTTGGAATTAGCAACAGCCTCAGTGACCTCGAAAATAGAATATGTTCATGCCTTCTCATCTGAGTATATCTACAGCATTGGCTACGAATATTTGTCTGTGCACGTCGGAGTTGGATTTCACGGTATTCGAAAAGTGGAGATAATTGCAGCATACTTGGTGTGCGACCAAATGTGGGCATAGTACTTCTGTTATTTCTACGAATCTAGCCGACTGCCTGGACCTGAAATCAATGGCACTTCATATTCATATTGCACGCAACAGATCCTGTCAAGATAGCCAAACCAGTCACCCTTGACAGAATACGTCTAGGGCAAACATCTTGTGCACAGAAACAGAAGCAGTATAGATCAAGACAAGGGCTTAACCGAAGCAGTGTACCAAATCTTTCATCTTTGTAGACTTCCCAAGGCAACTGATTGTTACATCTTGTGGACAGATTCACCCTACTGATCTATGGCTATCTACTTATATAAAGACCAAGGAAAGAAATCGAAGTGAGATGGGCCTATGGGCAGCCATTTACTAATAAAGATATTTTTTATGATGTTTTTGCACTGCCACCTTCCATAACCGTCAATTTTATCAAAATCAGATCAAATGCATCATCATGCATCATGCCATCATCTTTTGATGCTACATACCGGATATGTAACTGCTCTCGTGGGACGACATTTGTTTACGAGACAACCTTGGTATGAGACTACACAAAATACAGTAAAATGTCCTGGGCCTCCCTGTACTCGGTTCTCGAGCAAGATTTAACGGGTGTCGGGATTGCCTGGTGTACTTAACCGGTCGGATCCTTACAAAATGTATAGGTCACGATCGCCGACTGGTTTCTAAGCTGTATTGTCGCACGTTACCGCAGTCCGCTGTGATCTTTTCTAAATGTGGCAGTGACTCTCCGCAGATAGATTTATAAGAACAGAAGCGAACGGCCGTTACAATGGATCCCAATTCTGCCGACCAAACCAAGTCACTCCTGCCCACTCAGTCAGAACTGCCATGTTCAATTTTCGACGAAAAGAAGTTCCCTGGGAAGTGGTAAACAGCAGTGCCGTCGATGCAGTCCCTATGTATTATGCGAATGAGGGTACGATTCGGCTAGGGTGATATTTGGTATCAGGAATTCATGATTTCTTCCAGACCTAGAGATAGCAGCCATGGGTAAATCCAATATTCGGGGAACATACGTATTCGATGTGAGCTCCGGCAAGAAAGTTCCAGAGTTACGAAGAGTCATAGAATTCGCTCGAGGACAATTGCTTCAGAGGATAGTCAAGAAGGGCTATAATATTTTATTATTGGAAGGGTGAGCAATACATTACATGTTCGCCAAGAAATAGGTCATTGATGTGTCATCGTCAGGTGGCAATTGACTGTATATCGCCGTAGTAAAGATCATCGGATTGAGGTGCAATATACTGGGAGGCGTAAGTTGTTCACTTTGCACTTTGACCCGTGTTCATCATTTTTTTCCAGCGGCACGAGCTCTCGGAAATTTACCAGAAATCCCTCCTCCGCCATTCACGGCAGTGTTAGAAACATGCTGTTGAAACAAACCAAATCGCCCTTTGCGCAGGGTATGAATGATTGACACCCGGTTTCTAGCACTATCCGGAAGGTTGTAACTGTCCAGAAGGTTGTAATTCGAGTACTCTACCTGTATCGTAATATACCACGTCCCCCAAAATAGATAACCATGACCAAGATGAGAAAGACATGATACCTGGACTGTTGCCCCAAAATTCACAAGATCACAGAGACTTCTCAATTTGGCTCGTAGGTCTCATAGCATATCCTGTCCAAGACTTGATGACAGTCAACATTTCAGCAAAAAGGGAGCGGTCTTCTCTGCGAGCCTACCTCATCGTACAAACTGATTCGCTCTACCCCCAGTAGTTTGAGGCCTAACCATAAGACACCTGCAGTCATACCACTTCCACAACTTGTTGTAACAGGAATCAATCCGCGGACGATCGAGTCAGCGCGTTTCAGGCCTACAGATTGTTCCAAAGCTTTGCGGATTTCCTCTTTCGGAAGAAATACAGTATATGTAATCCCATTCGGACCCGACATTTGGCGTAAAAATAAATTGAACGACAAGGAGAAGGAATTGGGTATATGGCCAGACGGCAGACCAGGGCGTGGTTCTGGATCGAGCCCACAGTATCTGATAAGTTACATTGATTACTGATTCTTGTTGCCACTGGCCGCTTTATTGACGAACCTTCCATAAGAACGAGCGTCTAGAATGAGGTCGGTCTGGTTGGACGCGTCAGCGCCCGAGTTAGCAACTATTTGATCGTAACCTTATAAGCAACAAGTCAGATGTCATTGATTGGCAACAAAGTAGACCAGAACCCACTTCTGAGCGCTTCGACCTGAAGTTGTGGTGTGGCGTATTTTGTAGTGGTTATTGGTGATAATGCACCACTCTCTACAGGGAAGCCTCCTGCAAGCCATGCGGGAAGGCCTCCATCGAGTATGCTTGATCTATGATGGCCAAACGTTCGAAACATGAAGAGAGCTCGGGGTGAGGAGAATACCCCATGAGTATCATATCTGGCCAAACTGTGTCAAGGAATAATCGTCAATGATAAAAGACACGTACATTACAACGTGTGTTTCCTTCTCAATCCCAAATTTCTCTATTCAGGGTAGTCTCAGTGGACACCGAATACTGGATGATGTATGTACGTAGAGATGAGAAGCATACCGCATGCGTCAGCAAAAACCCGCTCTTTAGGCATCATATGCTTTAAGCCCAATTCATGGGGACTCGATACCTCATCTAGGTCTAGAAATTGTGCCCCTGGAATGCGCCTTGAGATGAACTCTTGACGCGGTTGACGCGGAGAGTTAGGCATGAACCACGATGCATCCAGAAAACGAACGTTCTTCTCATTGGTCAGAGAATGTACTTGCGGAGGAGAAAGTAGTAATGGGGAAACCATAGAAGACATTGGTCTACAAAAAAGAACTGAAGGACGAGACCTGAAGCTGGAGAGCGAGCGTAATGTCAGTGAGTGCATGAGGAGCAAGGTACTTATAAAATAACCGTAAACACGATCCTTGCTCTTGTGCAACGATGCCCTCAGATCAGAGTACTTGGCTCATCGCTGTTCCGAACGACGGCGAGACTGAAGGCTTGTCCCAAGAACTGCATTCTAAGCTCTCACAGCAATCAAAGTTTACCGGGCTTGCTCAGTTCGAGATTCCGTCGTTCAAGGTCCGTTGGAAGGAGATCTCAATGCTTACACTCTCAATGGATCCGCAGTAGACAGGAACTCTCGATAACCTAATCGCATTGTCTGAAGATATTCCCAAGCAAGACATCGTTTTCACCGCAACTGTTGCGAAAACTGTCGATACCCTTCGGAGTGTATTAAACAACGATCCAGCTAAACTTGCACAGCACATCCTCATTGATGAGAAGAGCGTAGACGACTATCTTTTGAAGGGATGGAGGTGGGATGAAGGTCGTTATAATGTACAGAAAGGCCTACGAGAGATTGTCGACTCGTTATGCAAGGTATACATGTTCGAGTACTTTCTTTCCTGTGCAGAATGATTTATACGTCTAACATAGGATTTAACCTCAATTGACAATGCTATGAAGGCGAAGCTTAATAACTACAATCTCGTAAAGGGTTCTCTAACGCAATTGCAACGAAAGAAATTGTGGGTCTTTCTACGTGTCAACTAACGAGCTGTCCTGATCGATATTAGGGGAAATCTCTCAGTGCGCTCCTTAGCCGATCTCGTCTCCAAAGAGGATTTCATTGAAGATTCTGATTACCTCGAAACCGTGCTTGTCGCTGTCCCAAGGTACCAATGATTGTACCACCAGATACAATTTCATCAATTAAATGTCAGAACACTTGTGAAAGACTGGAACTCGAAGTACGAGAAGCTAGGTACTATGGTCGTTCCTCGTTCTTCAAGGTATGTCTCCTTTGTGAATAATATCCCGCGTCGCCCAGCATTCTTGTAGGTTGCTCGCTTCAGACGATGACTTTTCTCTGTTCGGTGTGGTGGTCTTCAAGAAGACTCATGATGACTTTGCCCAAAAATGTCGGGAGAACAAGTAACTTTCGTATCTGACGTCGCCTTAAAACAACATTACTGAACAGATCCTATCGCAGGTTTATTCTCCGTGATTTCGTTTATTCAGAAGAGGAAGCGATGAAACAACAGGAAGAGCTTCATACAGCAGACATGACAGAAAAAGAGCTTTGGGTATTGTCGTCTTTTGAGAAGAACAACATGATAACTGACGAGCAAGAAAAAGACTGAGCTCTTGCGACTGTCAAGAACAAACTTCTCCGAGTCATTCAAGATCCTCGTTCATCTCAAAGTCGTGCGCCTCTTTGTCGAGAGCGTTCTACGATACGGGCTACCTGCGAATTATCTTGGACTTATTATCAAGGTGATTTGTCGATAATCACATCTTGTGTTCACTATATTCATGCGAAAATTCAAAGCCGGATCCCAAGGTCACGAAGAAGACGTTCAATCTTCTCCAGACTCATTTCACTTATTTGAGTCCGCGGTCTAATCGTTCATCAACGAAAGGGGGCAGGGTGGAAGGAGAAGAGTATATCGGAGAGTACCAGTCTCTCATGGACCAAGAATTTTTCGATTTTGTACTTTTTGAGGTTCCGTGGATCGTGTATTAATCGAGGTGTTTCATTTAGCCCCGGACTTTTGATGTAATACCAATTAGTGAAAGGGATAAAGATACGACCCGCCCAACCACAGGAGAGATAATATACAGATAGAGGATCGGAGGCGTAACATTTAAGTAGCTGTATGGTACGTACGTGTGCACTGGTTATCCGCGATGCTGTGGATAGAAAGAAGGGGAGGAGTAGTAGACGCGAGCAAAGAAACACTTCGAGTCCGTTTGTATTACACGTCCATACTTTTGTACAAATGACGGACCCGATGGAAAAGGCCAGCGGTATTAATTTAAGTCGAGTAGAGTTTAGAGGCCCAGATTAGATATGACACGCGAAACCTCGTCGATAGAGTCCTCGTCAAGCGCACGGTCAGACCTGTGAGCGACTGCCGATGATCCGCCAATGGCTGCTGGCCGACCTGCCGGTGGTGGGGCATACACACTGGGGAATGAAGGGGCCGTAGCAGAACTAGGGCTCGAATTCTCTCCTGTATCACCAATCGAAGTTGTTGGCGAATCTGGGGGTAATTTCGACGCAGACTCTGTAATCCGTGAGAGTGAAAAGGTCAGATCGAGAGACTGGGCGCGATTTTGCAAGGATCGCGGTTTTGATATTTGCTCCTTGAGCTTGGATTCTAGTAGAGAATCGGATCCCCGCTTTATTGCATCTTCGGTAGAGTGCCGGGTACGATGAGGAATACCAGAACCCTGAAGGAGCGCCTATTAGACGAAACTTGATGTGCTCATGATCTGTGGTAACGTACGATTGGTTGTAAAGGAGTCCAGTACTCGACCGCAGGCCCTGAAGGCCCAGGAGGGGGCGGTAAAAAAGGTTCCGGATCAGTATGGTCTTCCAGGTTGTATATATAAGCGGGAGAATTAAAGAGTGCCTTGACATCCGGCGAGGAGTTGGCGAGTCTCAGCCTGCGATCTTGACCGAGATCTGGTCGACCCATATCAACGGATTCTATAAGGAAGTTGGACAAGAACACGACTTGAGCAAAGTGCACACATACCGTGACCCCGAGCTTTGGCAGTAGGAAGTACTTTGCTATCGAAATGAGGGAATGAATCTGCAAAGGAATCGCCCCGTTTGTGAATATGTGCGGTAGGTGAGGGATAGACATGTATGTTGTGGTTGAGTAAGAATTGCTCCAGCATTTCTCGAGCCGTGCTCAAAAAATCACTATTGCTCCTTTGACACCGGAACTTGAATGATATCTCCGATGGAGAGTCCGCCTCAGCATTGCCATTGGCTGGGGCCGCCGTTTTGATATTAGGCACAATGGAAACTTGGAGTTCGCGTTTGACGCGCTCCACGAGATTGTTGAAGTCAGGCGTGCTGAGCACGCGAGGGAGATCAGCGTTGGGCGGAACAGCCATATCGGCCTCAAATGGAACATGGTCCTAAAAATATGATCAGTGTACGACAAAAAAGTTCAATTATGGAGCTTTACCAAAAGCATTGCAGCGGCAATCTGCACTTGACTTTCCGGACCAAAAATCGTGACGACATCTGATGCAGTCTCCTTGTCCGGAAAACGTACGCGAGAGTTAGTTTTCGTTTCGATGTTGTGAATGAATATACTCTTCTCTCCCAAGAGAGTCCGATGGTAACGCCGGGGAATTGATACAGTCTCATTAACGTAATCTTTGTCCTGAATAGATGGAATGATTGAAATACACGGAAGAAGGATATAATCAATCATACCTTGGGATTAACCAGCTCCATGACAGATTGTTTAAGATTATCTAGATTAATAGCATTTTTAGCAGGAGTCCTCGCGACGACATTGTCGTCGTTGTCATTGTAACCACCCAGGGCAGCAAATTCTTCGGCATTAGAGAATTTTACATAGACGCCAAACTTCTTCATGATCCGTTGGATACTCCGGCCACCAACGCCTATGATACGTTTATGATATGCTTCCGGTACATGGAAAGAAATCTCAGCCGGCAACTCCTCTTGCAGGAGAGAAAGACCTTGTAGGACAGAATTATCGGGGCCGGCAATGTCAATGAGGAAGTTATAATCATTGAAGGTTTCAAACTTGATCTTGACGTTTGTAGTTTGCATGATTTTGTTAATTTTCCCGTTCTTCTTCCCACTGATAAACTCGCGATGTTCATTCGAGAGTTCAATCTGGAAACGAATTTCATGGTGGAAGGCCTAAAGGCAAATTGAGAAAGCCCAGATAGCCGAAAAAAGAATATGATATACTTTGATAATGTCCAGCTCCATTATCATACTAACAGCAGCTCGGACTTCATGCTCAAGACCGTGCACCTCGAAACACATGCTTTTGAACACTACTTCAGCGCCTGTCGCCATGGAAATCTGCTTGAGGAGAGTAGTGACTGCTGATGGATTCAGCGTAGCGGGCGGTAAGAGAGCGTTGAATTGCATGGGAAGGAGCCAGAACGATCCGACATAGTATTGGCATGCCTTAGCATGGAATTAAGCTGATTGAGACGGGCGAAAAGATGAGTGAGTTTGACTCACAAGCTGCATGATGGATCGAATAGTGCGCTGAATGTTGACTCGATGATCGCCATAGACAGTGATGAGACTTGTCGAACTACCCAGGGATGGAAAGTGAATGAAAGTAGCGTTGTCGGACATGAAAGATCTCAGATCTTCAGCCCTGTCTGTGACCATCCAGTCCAGCTTTCGAGGGAGAATTGCGGTGTCTCTTGAGATAACAGACTTGCTCTAGTGGCACAAATGAGAAGGAAGACGAGCATGGAACATTGGACGTACTTTGTTGACAGAGACCTGGTACAGCATATCCCTCGCCCTCTGAACACCGAAAAATTCGCCCGTGATCCAGATTACATTCGCATTTCGAAAATTGCCCACTGAGGTGGCAAGTTCAGGGCCCATGAGGCCTTGCAAGGGAGAAGGGAGGTAGATGTTGGTCGCTGTCTCTTCCTGAATAGATTGTAAGACACTACGCTTCCTTCCAGCTATGATGGCGTGCAACTTGTGGTCGATCTCGCACACCTCGGAGTGGAGACCGCTCTGGAAGGGAAGTGAGACACGTTTTGAGAGAAAGATCAGGGTACGACTGACCAGTTCATCGAGCATGACTAGCAGGCGGACGCGAGCCAGCTCTACTGAGTCTTCGTGGCCAGAGACGACAAGCTCGCAGACCCGCTCGGTCTCGAGGCCTGACCAGCCAGCACTGTTACTGATGCCATCGGGAGGAGTTCGATTCGAGAGAGAAAGAGGACTGTTGACGACTGCGATGTGTGCAAGGGTCTGCGAAGCAATCTCGTCGAGACGACGTCTGACCTCGAGTTTGAGGGCGGGCTTCGAAGACGGGGAGTCCAAGATCTCTGAACGTGCGACCTTGATGGCTGCGCGATGCTGTGGAGAGAAGGAGATAAGGGAGAGCGGGTAGAACGAAGGAGACGAGAACAAACTTGGATGGGGCATTCCTTGAGGATCATACCGCGAGTGGCCATGACCTGCTGATATGCGCCGGTTATGTGGAAGTTCCAGCTGCGGGCGTCGCTTGCAAGGAAGGAGGAGACGCGACAGCCGTGGAGAGACATGGCCATCATTGCGAGCTTCTGGATGGCGTCTGCGTCGTGGGCGGGGGCATCGGCAGACGGGGGGTCGGGGCGGAGGTCGGCGGCGGGGGGGAAGTCGAGGGAGGCATGGGGGGAACGACGAGGATAGGTGAAGGAGGTGGTGTAGACATCCATGGGGTATGGAGAGAGTGGGGGGTATTGACAGAGTTGCCACAGGCTCTGCACAAAGTATTCATCCACTTCTACTCATCACCAAAAAAAACACACGCGGGCTTTCAATTCCATCCCGAAACTGTCTAAGACTACTACTCAAACATTTCCTCATTCCTCTCAAACTCAAACAGTTTGTTGTAGCACCGCTGGCCCACCGTCGAGAAGTGCACGTACGGATCCCGTGCGCTGAGCTTCGTCCCACACCGATAGCAGAAGTGCTGCCCGCACTTCCCGCACGTCATCTGCCGTACTCAGCACACGCCGCAGTAAACACCATGCCACCTACATGATTGCATCCAGCCGACTTTTCCACATGCACCTCGCATCCCGGGCATGCCATCGTCGATCCCTCCAGCCACCTTTTATTCGCCTGCTCCTCCTCATACTCTCCTACTAGTTTTAGCATATTTTTCCTCCCATACCTCTTTTCCATCGCCTCCCGCTCACCCGACCCGTCTCCGTAGCCCAGATATTCTAGAACTAGTTCCTCCGAGTGCGCGATCCGGCACGGCGTAATCGGTCCATGCCTGTCCCCATTGTCACTCTGCAATGTTCCATTCAAGCGTGTCCTAGCACCTACCATGTCCGTCGGCACAGTGCGCAAAAGGAAAACGAGCACGCTGGACATGATCGCAAGCGCTCCCATCCTGACCCCTCCTCTACTCCGGTCGGCTTTAATACAGGCGTCTGACAGAATGCCATGGGGCAGTGAATGATTGACGGATCTAGATATCCATGACGCAACATGCATAGCGAGTTCCCCTTGGGCTCACCTCTTTCTAGGTTCCTCTTAACTTTAAGCCGCCCCCATCGTTCCATACAGTCCTCCGTAACCACGCGCGCGACCTCCTCGGCATCTGCTTCGCGGCCGTCCTTGACGCACGCGAAGTCAGGACAACCTACCCTTCCAACATCCCCTTCTTCAATGCAGAGCTTCCAAAAGTCTTCCAGACATGGCCGGCAAAATATATGAGTGCATGAGAGCTGTACGCACTTGGATCCTCTGACTGTGGACAAACAGATTGAGCAGGGGTACGAGTTTTGGGTAAATCGCAAAGAACTAGACGACGCCTCCGACTCTGTCAGCACTTTGGTCAATATCGGGGGTGAAGGATGGATAATCCTGAATAACACTTAGACGTCACTCGAGTACATCCTTCAGTGCTCACCGAATGTCATTATTATCATCTAATAGTGATAGTGTGTCAAGAAACTCTCCACTCCGTAAAAACTCGATCCAATTATATAAAACACCCTCTCCGGGCTGCCAAAGATCTATCAAGGCTTGATGTAGCTGATGAATTTGGGGGAGCCAAAAATGAGCAGTTCGGATCCCAGTCAATGTCGGTGGACTTCTGACAGGATAGAGAGCCGGCAACACAATGTTGAGGGTGACTGGTGGAAGGCTAGACAAAGTTAGAACCACTGGAGAATCAGCTCCAGGATTGTTTTGACTGTCAAATTTATCTTCTTCAACATAAACTATGCGTAGCGCTCCAAATTCGACAGGTATCTCGAGTCTTAAGGATTTGTTCGTCATCTCGCCTGATATACACTCGGGATATATTGACTATAGATAAATTAATTGAGCCACATAATTGATCAGTATACTCTTGACATACCTCCAAAACCTCATATTCCTCCTGCTGAAGACCCTCACATAAGACCGACGTGGCGTCCACCTCATCAGAGGTCATGACAGAGGTATAATGGCAGCACAGTAAGATAGATCAGTAATTCTTGACCTTATTGGACGCAAGATGAGTCTCATGAACACTCGCTGATCCAGTGAACTTGACCACGGGTGGCGGTCCCGGACTGACGTCGTCTGACATAACATGAGATCGATCTACATCACGTGTATACACAAGTTTTGACCATCGAATTCATTTCGCGCGTGGATCGTGTGGGAGCTCTCCTGGGCTCAGGATGGCTTCAATTGACACCCCTCAGGCATTTATAAGAGCTCTGAAAGCTCCATCTGATCCTCCAGTCCAAGGTGGCGGGCTCAAGATCGAAATTGCTCGTCGAGTTTGGGATGATTTTTCGTTTTTTGTACCAAGTAAAGCAGAGGTGGTTGTAGATTGGATCCTGGGCAAATTTCTCAGAGAAAAGGATAACGAAATGTGCGAAATCATCTATCCAACTCCATGTGCTCGTAATGTATCGTTTCTTCGTAGAACGTTAAATCCACTCCTTGATCTTCGTTTCTGGACTTTACTTAATGATGTTATTTCGTCCACAAGCACGGGAGACTCGATGGGGATGCAAACGCGTCCTTTGAAGATATGGCTACCACCTTTACTAAGCCGCATTCCATTTTCTCCTTCTCTTGTAGCCTTACTCCGCGTACTCGGACGGCTGGACCCAACATTACGAGCTTCGGTCGTCCCTGTCATGCTTCCATCCCTGGAGATTATCTGGCCCGTCTCTGCTCAAAAAATGAACACTGAAACAATGTTGGAGTGTTTTGGTGCATTCTTGACTGCTTATCACGAAGTACATGAAGTTGACGACTATCTTGTGCGAATTGGATCTGTAATAACGACATCATATCGGAATTCGTTGCTGAATTCTACAAATAAAAAGAAGGCAAGGATGCTTTCCCATAAGCTGTCACTATTCTCTATAAAATTGACCGTGCTATAGGTCTATTTGGTGTTCTTACAAAATTATCTACCACATTGGCTGGAGCTTCACGCACTATCAAGATCGGACGCGGCGTTTTCTGATATTGTTTACGACGTCGGAGTGGAAACGCTCTTCAACCTTGACATTCTCCGCCGAGCACGCGATTCCAAGACAGACACCGAACTTTTCGAGGCTATTACTCCCGTTCTCACATCAAATACCGATGTCTACGCCGTGCTCCCTCGTCTATTTGCCTCATACATCGAATCGATCAAGAAGCATCGTGGTGCTCTCGTTAGTCAAAGCTCTAGTCAGACCCCTGGATCTGCCAACACGGAGATTCAGACGAAGGGTATGCAGTTCTTTGCGTCATGTCTCTTGCTTTTAGATGCCCATGAACAATCTGTAAAGACATGGTCTGCCAGAGTTGCTTTATTACGAGTGGTCGATAAGGAGAGCCTCTTCGATCGCAGGAATACAGAAGCAGCGCTGGTCCTTGACCGTGTCATTGCTCATACTCTCGAAAGCATTGACATCAAGACAGGTATGATCAACATTGACTTTTCCTTCTTCAACTCACTTGTATTCATAGTAAATAACTTGGCAGGTCATGCTATACAATGCTTGTCGACGCTAGCACGTATTGACTATGATATTCTTGTTCCCCTCGTTCCTCGTATGCTTCCAAAGTTACTCATGGTTAGTGTCTTTTTTCACTGTTTAGGCGTCTAACTGATCAAAAGTCTCCAAGCTTTCGGGACCTCATGTTTCGTCTCTCGAGTTCTTGGATCTGATTCTTGCATATCACAAGAAGACAAGGACGGTGAACACCTTTGCTGAAGGCCTCGTCAGTGCCTTGTCAGCGATAGAAACAGATTTCCTGAAGAATCCTCCAATAGAGCTCTATCAAAGTGCTCTGTCGAGCCCTCTGTTCGACGCTATCCACCTAGAGCGTCTTTCGAAAGCCCTTCGAGCGTTCCTGAGTGCAAGCCAAGTTCTTCCACTTGCACAACTTACCTTTAACTTTCTAAAACAAAGTTGGGAAAAATTTG
>JABCKS010024854.1:0-144037 GCA_018851325.1 Termitomyces sp. DKA19 | reverse complement strand
AAGCCAAGTTCTTCCACTTGCACAACTTACCTTTAACTTTCTAAAACAAAGTTGGGAAAAATTTGGTCTTGGAAAGGGTCATACCGAGGAGCGGTCACCAAAACGGCGAAGGACAGTCAATATGGAGAACACCAGTTCACTCAAGTCCCAAGAGGATTATTCTGCTGTCATCTTTTCTCTCTCATCCCATCTCGCGATGATCGTCTTTTCTTCCTTGCCACTCCATACAATCACACAAGAGCTACGAGACGAATTACGTTCATTGCTGAGCAATATTCGAACCTTTGCTGCACGCATCGTCAAGAAGGTGATGAAGTCTTTATTGAAATCTAACCAGACAGAATGGGCACTATCTATCATTTCCGCGGCCTCTCTGCGCCTGTGGTACGCCCTGAATGTGTCAGGACATCTTGCACCTGTCCCGTTCGACGATGAAAAGCTCTACAAACGAGCTTCGAAAGCCCTTCAGTACGAGAAATTGCTTCCGGAATTGCTCGTCGAACTGGTATGCGCATCCTACATCCATCACCATCCCCCATGACATTGAATTTCCCTAGTCTCGTTTCTTGTTCCATGTCTCCCTTCACAGGGACCAATCCTCTTCTCAAGCAGCATTCAATCACTCTCTGGCGTATCTGGAGAAGAATTTCCAAGCTTCGCCAGCATCGTGGTCTGGCCAGGTTCATCGTCTACCACTAGGCGAAGAGGGTCAAAGAGAATGTGCGTTGGCCCTCATGCACATGATTCTCGAACGATGGCTTCCCGTCATTGAGTACGCGTTGTATCCTAGTCCGCCTTACTTTTCACTTACCATTTACAGGACGTTTGCTTCGGCCGAGCAACTGGAAAGACTTGTTCGTGTTATCATGTCTATTGGTGTTGCCGAAAACACAAGTCGATCAGTCTCTGGGCTGCAAGCCGAGACGTTACTTCTGCAAGTCCTTCACTCAGCACAATTCTGGGAATTCCACAAAATTCGAGGTGTGTCTCCGCCTTATTTGCATGAGCTTGATCTCCACGAAACTTTACAGTCGCCTTTCTGAAGTATCTCGAGCAGATAGTCTCTGCCTATGATGATGTCCCCGATACTGATTCAACATCCGCTGCAACGACGGTCGGGGCTTATCGTCTCTTATTGACACTGCCTGTGGAGTACCTCTCACGTTCAGCCCGTGCCGACTTCGCACGACGAGCTTTCAGCCTCGATCAGCATATCTCTAGCTCAGCAATGCCGTCAATATCAAAAAGCAGGCATTTGACTGTCCTTCGTGCCTTCCTTAGTCGCGTCTTTTCGATTCCAAATGGCATTGATTTTAGTGCAAGTTTCTTCATTACATCAAATCATCTCTGGCTACAATATTTTCCAGGTAGAACATCTCTGTGACGCTTTGAAACATCTGATTATATCGGAGACTTCTCCTGCGTTATTCGATGAACCATTGGAGACGATGACAACGAGCTTGCTCCAGTACATATTCTTGTAGGCGCGATTTATCTCCTTCGTCATAAGATACTGATGATTCCTCTAGCGAGACTTTCAAGAAATTACAACATTCATCTTTGGACGTGGGATTAAATCTCATCTCTACATTTGCTCAGATCAATGCCCAAGCTGTATACCTGACATTTGATTCCCGTGTTCAAAGTTTGATGCATATGATCACGGTACTCGATAGAGACTTCAAATTCAAAGGGCGAGTTCACCAGCTTTTGACATTTCCTCTCTCAGCCAACTTTATTGTCTAGATTTCCGGACGATCTACAATATGCGATGCAGCAGCTTTGTCAAACCCTTTCGATGGTGATTGCCCCTCAACTTTCGTCGCTTCAGATCCCAATGGCTTCTATTGAGGACATCAGAAGTTACACGAGACTTATGATGTTGTGGCGCTCTTTGCTTTGTTTGCGCAGGTGGATTGGAAGCACAGGTCACTTTTTTCTTCGCTTTCTCTCCAAACGATGTTTCACGAATTAATCATAGATGGCCCTCCAACATTCCTTGCTACAACCTTCTTCCCAAGACTGTCAGCATGGAACAGTGACGTCACTGCACGATGTGATATTCAGGTTACTGCCTTGGCTATCCTTTTTGAAGAGTTCGACTTTTTCCCCGAAAATGATCGTTATTCGCGCCTGGATTACATTACAGCAGCATATGCATCTACCTTGAACTTCCTACCTCCTTCTGGTAGGTCTGCCAGTGAGCTTCGGATCTGAATATTTGAATGAAAGCTTGTAGCACGCCAGCAAGTTGAACGACTCTTGCCAAGGCTATGTAGCAACCTTTCGGCTTCCGAATTCTCTCGTATCTTGGACCTCATCACGGAAGACCTGAATTGCAATGATTCCTCCGAAGCGCGCATTAACCTCCTGCAGATGTCTACGATCCTGCTCCGTAGTCACCCGCAAGGTGTATATCGTGTATATGCGTCGGAACACTCATAACTGACTCATAGCTTCAGGGACTTTAAAGCAAACGCAAACGTTCTCATCTCGCTGCTTGCAAACAATCCTTAGCTGGTATGATCTTACAAATGGCCCGATTGCGTTGAGACTCCAGGCACTTGAATTTGTGGGCAAGAATTGTGTCGAGCAAGTGAGTGTGGTGTTTTTTATATCAAGTTCGGACAACTAACGCCCTTATAGCCTGCTGTTCTGCGCATCGGAGACATGGGAAGCATCTGGAGCTTGGTCACCAAATTCCTTGCTGGTTCAAGCGTACACGATAAGGAGACATCGCTAGAAATGTTCCACAAGATCATCAACATTATCAGCGCCCTCATCCGACTTCGTCGTGACCTTGTTGTCCATACGCTCCCTCACCTCGGTAGCGTCTTACGCCAGCTCCTCATGGTTGTGCGCACAGTCCGGCCCAGCCTGGGCATAAAGCAGACCTCTTTGGTGACAGCTACCTTACCGCGATGGCTCAATGCCAAGCAGCCGATTGGTGTAGAAGAAGTCAAGATCCTTGCCCGATTGCTCGAAACTCTAACTACAAAAAGTATGGTGCGCAATAATGCACCCAACGCAGAGACACAGAAGGCGGAATCCTTAGCCAAGCCGTTCTCGAAGCACGCCGCATATGTACTCGAGGCGTACATCGCTGCCATGAATGATCCTTTGTGTTTACTGCCATCGGAACATCGTAGAGAATTGCAGAGGGGGTTGTATGCACTGTGCAGTATGATTGGTGACCATAATCGAGATGCCATGATGGTCAGCGCACTTGATGCTGGAGGAAAGTTGACGATGAAAACTCTGTGGAAAGAGTATGAAAAGCAACGATATATTGGAAAGGGTTAGCTTATGGCGACTTGAGTACCTAGGATTCTATTTGCCAACTAGTAATTCATCATTACCGTTCACAAATTTAGATGTTATCCCACCAATGCCATGTATTACACGGCAACATTTCGAAGTGATACTTCGCTCATGGTAATAGAAATGGTTAGCGTGTTTGATACATAACACCTAACCCTATTACAATATTTTTCCGAGACGAACCATGTTCTCCCGAACACTCCGTGTCCTCTCACCACAGCTTTCAAAAAGCACTGGCATTATTATCTCGAGAACAGGCCATCCAAATCGGGGGCTTGATCTCCGCGCACTTCAACCTCGATGGCACAAACGCATGATGAGTACACCGCCTCCACACCTAAATGTTAGGTTCGCTCGCGACAGTCTTGAAACCGTACAATCTTGTTGAGTGCTCTTTCTAGCGACCTCCCTATGGACAGGTACCATGTATTATCTGAAGCGACTATGGACTCTCTACTCGAATCTTTAGAGACTCTGTTGGACGAAATGGCAGATTCAAACTACGAAGTCGAATACCATGTGTGTCTTCTTTTTCATAAGATCAAATTGCGGTTATATGTTTTTCACAGAGTGGGGTACTGACTCTTTATTTGGGAGAGAAAGGAACCTACGTCATCAATAAGCAACCTCCCAATAAGCAGATATGGCTCTCATCACCCCTCAGGTAACTATTCTCATGAGAAGGCTTGAAAATGTGATTGATCATAATCTAGTGGGCCCAAACGGTATGATTACTCAGAGACGGACGATGACTGGTTATACTCTAGAGATAACCAGGCTCTTGGAGATCTTCTCAATAAAGAACTAACTAGAGCTTTGGGTCAGCCTGTAGATCTCGGATTAAAGGGACCTGCTTCGCAACTTCAATGACGGAACACATAAACCTATATACTTCTACTTACGACCAAGGATGATCATCAGCGGGATCCAAGACATGGTCGTTGAGTGCGACTTGCGACTTGAGAACAGTTAGTTTCGGCAGCATGGGTCCATAACTTGATGTGTTGTATGTAATGTACATATGCAGAAATGAAACGAAGGTCTATCCAAAAACAGGAGAAATGTCAGTTATCTGGATCTACTGTGAGTATCAAAGTAGCTGGGAAGAAGAAGGCTCGGTATTACGCGTACAATTATCTTGTCTCTTCAGAATTACCAAGCTGCCGCCTTCGTGATAAGAATAGGGATCCCAGTAACCTTGAGAAAAGCATGTCAGATAGGGAAGCGTGTTGTTTGATTGAAATACCTGTTCGTATCTCCATATCGTTGTGTCACCCGCTTTAATTCCGCCGACAGATGGAATTTCGGGTGCGTAGAACTAGGGTGATTATGATCACATCCTGGGACCTCGGGGTGTTGGGCCGTGATCATCTTCGAAGGCACGTCATCACGGATAGACTGCGCATACTGAGGTAGACACCGAGAGCCTGAGTCATCTGCGGAAGCAAAGAGAAGCCGATGCTGGTGCAGGGTGTGCAGCTCGTGAAGCACAGTGTTAGCCTGTTTGTAATCGGCTGAATCCATCGCACAGGCCAATCCAGTATCATCATATGGCTTTGTTCTCGTATTGTGCAAATTGTGCTCTTCATCATAATTGTCATCAGGGGTGTCCGAAATTGCCCAACCCCCTGACTTTCCATCTCGAAAATGTTGCAGGATTCGCCTTCGTTTGACATCGCGGGTCGCGTCCAGGTATGAATCATCTACCAAAGGAATCGAAGGCACAAAAGCAAAGGGAGGTGGAGAGGACGGTCGCTGGCGTTTCAACATGGCTGACAGGCTAGGATTTGGTGGTGTAAGCCACAACTTAGTGACATGCCCACATGCCAGTGGTCAATTTCCCTCTTCTGCACGTGTGTATATTGTAGTGGTCACAGTTACGTAACGTTCCCTCACGATTGGAGCTGCAGTCCCTCAGCTGACATTTGCAACGATGGCCGACATGGACATGCTCGCAGCTATGGGTATCTCTGGCTTTGGCAAGGTGACCAAGAAAAGGCAGTTAGATCCTGCTCGTTTTGACAAAAACAAGCGTGCTGTTGAGGTGTGCTCAAACGTGTTTTCTCATGGAATAGAGCACTTAACTGATTACTAGAGCACTCCTACATCTGCTGAAGAACCTGGCTCATGTGAAACTGCACCTGGCCCATCAAAAGGCCCATTACAACCACGAGCTGCCGAAAATCAGTCCACTGGACCCTCGTATGCCGCGGCATTGGCACAACAAGAAAACGACCCTTCCGACCATGAAGATCTCGGAGATGATCAGCCTCAATTCCCAATAACGCACGAGCTCCTCCTCAAGGACCATACCAAAGTTGTGTCGGCTCTAGCGCTTGATCCTTCAGGCGCCCGTATAGTCTCCGGATCTCATGATTATGACTGTAAGTTATGGGATTTTGGCGGTATGGATCTGCAATGTAAGCCGTTCAAGAGTTGGGAACCTGCGGGAACTTACTACGTGCGTAATTTTGGTCCCTCCTGGCGTTTTTGTTTTCTATGTTCAAATCCGATGAAGGTCAACGATATAAAATATTCAAACGATGGTCAAAAATTTCTTGTGGTCTCAGGAACGACTCAAATCAGGCTCTTTGACCGGGAAGGCGAAGAGCAGTACGTTGTTTTTCTCGCTGATTGAGAGCTGGATATCCACCTGACTGATAGAGCTACATTTATCAAGGGCGACCCGTATATTCGTGATATGAAACACACATCGTAAGTCACTTTTACAGAAATTTTACATCTACCAATGCTAATCAAAATCCAGCGGACACGTTGGGGAATTGTCTTCCTGTGCGTGGCACCCTCATGACCCCAAAACATTCATAACTTCTTCTGCCGACTCTACTATCAGGTATGAACAATTCAAGTGTCTGGATCACATCATCTGAATGAGAACAGGATATGGGACGCTGAGAATAAGCGGAAGCAGAAAACAGTCATTGTGGTGAAATCAAAAGATAGGGGGGCGAGGACGAAAATCACGAGTTGTGGTTATTCCACAGACGGGAAGCTTATTGGCGGCAGTCGGTGACTATATCCTTGTTTCTTTCAGGGGAGTCTGAAACTTCTGCAGCGTGTCTGGACGGAGCGGTCCACATGTGGCAGACGAGCTCGAATTTTGTCCGGCCCAACATGACCATCGAAGGGGCTCATGTCAAGGGGACGGAGACAGGATCAATGATATTTTCCGTTGACGGACATACAATCTTGACAAGAGGTGGAGATGACACCGTCAAATGTACGTTACATTTTGTATGCTGCAATAGCAAGATTGACTAAGAACCTATAGTATGGGACCTGCGCGCTTTCAAGAAGCCTCTCGCGACACGATCCGAGCTTGCGACATTGTACCCCCATACGAATGCCATGTTCAGCCCGGATGATAAATACATCATTACCGGCGCCGGAGCTACTGCAAAAGGGGGAAAAGGCAAATTGATGTTTCTGGAGAAGAAAAATCTGGAGGTGGTCAAGTCTTTGGAAGTGGATTCCACACCTGTCAGAGTGTTCTGGCATTCAAAAATCAATCAAGTGCGTACATTGTTTTTTGTACTGCGCATGATGATCATGTACTATCAATGTCTTAGATTGTTACAGGTCTGTCTAATGGGCAGATAGTTGTGCTATATTCTCCAACGACATCATTGAATGGTGCGAAATTGCTGGCGAATAAGGGACCACCAAGAAAAGTGACGATCGAGGACATGTCGGATGCATTAGCGGCGCCAGCTATAATTACCCCGCATGCCCTACCCATGTTCCGTGATATGGATCCAGGCAGAGGTACAAAACGGAAATCTGAGAAGGACAGGTTGGATCCACGGAAGAGCAGACGACCTGAACTACCTGTTACTGGGCCTGGAAAAGGTGGACGCGTGGGTGCGAGTGCGACCCAGCATGTCGTACAAAATCTTGTACGGGATACTACGCGTGATGAAGATGTACGTCAGAAGCTTTCTTTCTCGGTTCTTGGTTGTCGGGGCTTCGTTGACAGCGCCAGCCCTACCTTTATCCATCGCGTGATGGTTGCCTTTGATGCTAATGATCTATGAATGTTTGTTTTTGGCACGGTTCACTAACTTTTTTCATGGAACAGCCCCGGGAAGCACTACTGAGGTACGCGACCAAGGCAGAGAATGACCCACAGTGGACAGCAGGTGAGTTAGAAGGAGCCCTTCTTTCCGGGCGTGCTGCACAGCACGTGTGGGGCTATGAAATGGGCTTTATTTGTACATGTTACGTTTACTGACGTGGCGGTTCTTTCCGAAACCTTGTAGCTTGGAAGGTGAACCAACCTCAACCAGTGTTCGCACCGGTGTCGGATGACGAGGAGGAAGAGAAGTAGAGACTAGACAGGATGGATGGATGGATTTGCGAGGCAACAAGGGGGCAGGAGGGATGGAGAGAGGGAGAGACAAGAGAGATGGCCCCTGCGCGGGAGATCTGAACCTTAAATTTTCCGGCCTATAAAGACCATGCCAGTCCTAAATCCTCTAAGTCCCCTTAAATCTTCTGCCCTCCTCTGTCACGCCGTGACAGTCACGCGCCAATTATGAACGATGACTCTGGTCACACTCCCAACGACGTCCACGACCAAACCACCCCAGAGCTCGTCGTCAACGGCGACGCAAGGCATATCAATGGCGACGCTTCCCAACGCGTTCTCTCTCCAGTCGTCGAGTCTCCAGCAACTCCCATCTCGAATATGGTCGCACCAGATGTCAAGATAGATATTGACTACCAGGAGCAGGAGAGCGACGTGCGCCATGAGCCCATCCCCATCAAGCAATTCGATTCCGTTGAAAAGCCTGTCGATGCATCCTCCACTGTTCCACAAGTTGGGACTACCCTTGACTCTGGTATGTTATTGCAACTTTCTCGTTGTGCAGGTTGCTCACCGCCAATAGCAACCATATCTATCCACCCACCCAAAGGCACTCATCCTCCATCGTCGGGCGATCTCCTCGAGAACGTCAAGATGGCCGAAGATTCTTCTGTTCTCATCACCAACGGTGTCAATCATTCGTCGCACAACGATGTCGTCATGAATGATAACACTGAAACACCTGCTACATCTCCCGGCTTCCACGCCAATTCCTACGTGGCCGACGTTGCTACACCTTCGTATCCTCTACATGAAGAAGATCAACCCCCTCCAGCGAAGAGGGCACGGATGGAGTCAGAACCCCACGAGGTGATGCCCAACGTAAGGCCTCCTCCTTTTGTACTCGCGTACTGGCATTTTAATCTGTCTTTGCCCTTTGCGCGTCGTCCATTTGAAGTCAGCCACCCCGCCTCCAGATTCTGCACATCCATCGTCTGCAAGCACGCCCGTTCCTACACCAGCCATCCCATCTACCATCACACCTGCACAGTTTCGGTTCTGTCAGTCAACAATCCGTTCATTGAAGAAACTGAAAGATGCCGGGCCATTTTTGCGACCAGTCGATTACGTCGCCCTCAAGATCCCTCATTATCCTACTATCATCAAAACGCCCATGGATTTTTCAACCATCGAACGCAAGTTGGTCGCATCGAATCCCGCTAAACCTGATCCTAACCCCAGCAATCCTCGTTACTATAACACCGATGAGTTTATCAGCGACGTGCGGTTAATTTTCCAGAATTGTATCACTTTCAATGGGCCAGATCATGGAGTATCGCTAATGGGGAAACGAGTTGAACTAGTGTTTGATAAGCAGATAAAACAAATGCCAGCTGCTGTGGAGGTGTGTGTTCCTTCATCGCCTTGACCCTTCATCACCTTGACATGTATCTGTCTCACCGGTGGGTACAGACCAAGCCCACAGTTGTCAAAAAGGTCGCCACCCCGCCCCCGCCCCCGCCTCCTGTTATACCACCAAAGAAAATAACCGCCCCAGCCCGCCGACCATCAACATCTGTTCCCGTTATCAGGCGTTCGGACACGGAAGCTGTTGGTCGCCCAAAGCGCGAGATTCACCCGCCTCCGCCCAAGGACCTTGCGTATGCGGACGTGCCTAAGAGGCCTCGGAAGGCAAAAACAGGGAAGGATGATGGGTCTGCCGAGCAACTCCGGTTCTGCGGCAGACTGCTCAATGATTTGCACAAGAAGCAGTATATGTCCATCGCGAGCCCTTTTTATGACCCTGTCGGTACGTTTGTACTTTCTATATACTTAACATAGAGCTCATCGTTGTAGATTGGGTGTTACTTGACATTCCATCGTATCCGAAATTGGTTAAAAAACCTATGGACTTGTCGACGATGCGAAAGAAATTGGATGGGGGCCTCTATCCCACAGCCCAGAAATTCTTTGACGACTTCAAGCTCATGATTCGAAACTGCTTCATATTTAACCCTGGAGGAACGCCTGTCAATCAAGCCGGAATTGAGCTTCAGCGTGTTTTTGACGACAAGTGGAAAGCATTACCACCACTTCGGGAGGTTGTTAGCGATGAGGAAGAGGAGGAGGAGGAGGAGGAGGACAGCGAAACGGAGCGGCAACGTGAGTAGATTTCAGTTCGTATTTTGAGGAGATGTTGATAGATGTTGTAGGTGCGATAGCCATGATGGAAAGTCAGATCGAGGCTATGAAGGGTAATATTGCGGCTTTAAAAAGCAACAAGGTGCCGAAGGAGAAGAAGAAGAAGGAGAAACGTGACAAGCTTCAGCCTACAGCATCGACCTCAAAGGTGATCGGCAAGCAGAATAAATCGTCCTCCTCGTCATCCAAGAAAAAGCTTAAAAAGCCTATTACGGAGAATGACGTCCTGACTTTCGAGCAAAAGAAGGATCTTAGCGAGTCCATCGCTAAACTTGATGAGCAGAAGCTGGAAAAAGTCATTCAGATTATTCATGAGGGTGTTCCGGAAATCAGAGACGTGCGTTTGATCTTCTGTTTCGATCGTTCTGCGATATCTCACGTACCTGTGATAGCAGAGTACTGAAGAAATTGAGTTGGAGATAGACCTACTACCCCCATCTGTCTTGACAAAGCTTTACAATTTCGTGATCCGGCCTCTGCGGGCTCCTCTGACAAAACGCGTACGAACAGGCAAAGGGACAGGGACAGGTGGCCTTAAACGGAAGAGCATGGACGAGGACGTCGAGGCAGAGAAGATTCGCTTGTTGGAAGAGCGTATGTTACTGTTTGACTCGAAAGCTAATGGCGGGACTGCCCTGCCAACCACGCAAGAGGCCAGTGATTCTGACTCGAGTGATTCAGATAGCTCGGGGAGCGACTCAGAGTAGTCTTTTCTTTCTGTGTTTACTGAAGCTAGGACTTCTTATCCCGATTTTTGCTCATGCCTTGTGAAGGCGCCTTGACTTCTTTTGGTCACTTCGTTTGCGACCTTGCTTGACCTTATATACTTTTGTTACATCAACCGTCAATACACATTACACATTGTAGTTTTTTAGTTGAATCTGAAACATTATTTCCTCATATTTCACGTGCTAGAAATAGAAAGCATAGGGATTGCAGAGTACCAATGGCAATATGTCTTGTGTGAAAAAATCGCATATAAACATTTAGAGAAGACTTACGACTCGAAGAATTCAAGGTAAAGTATCAGCGCCGCTTATGTTTGAATTTCTGAAATTGTTGCCATCCCGAACGAGCTTGCTGGAGTGGCTCCGTAGAAGGCGATGGAATAGGTGTGAGGTTGGGCAGAAGTATTGATGGTGTAGCTAAGGGTTCTTTGTCTGAACTAGACCTTCCACCTGGTAAACTTTCGCACGAAGGTATGCTTGACCAACCTCGCAGAGCAGGAGGTATCGGTAACGGAGGATTCGTTGGAGGTGGTGGTACAGTTTCGTAACTCGCCGAGTCTAGGGATGTCCAACCAGCCGTTCTGAATGTGGGGTTTGAAGCAGGCTTGGTGGGAGTTGAATGATTACTGGAGTCTGAAGACGCTGAAGATTGTGTGATGGAAGGCTGAGGTGATGGTGCACCTGGCGGACCAATGGATGTCCAACCAGTGCGAGCTCCTGATTGAATGGTTGCAGAGCCTGATATCGCCGCCCAACCGCCTCGTTTTAGTGATGGTGGCGGCTCTACCCCGACAGCAGTGCTCGCCGCCGGCGAGGGATCCTTAGAAACTACGGGCACCGCCGCTACGGGTTTTGCCATCTTTATTCCGTTGGCTGCAGCTATTTTACGCAACTCCTTTTCTTCACGTTTTCTCTCCTTCTCTCTTGTCTTGTCAATCTCGTCCTTGGGCTTCAGGCGCACGTTAGCCTGCATGTCTTTGGCACGCGCCTTGTGATGGTGAGCGTAAGAGTTTGTGTGTTCATCGTATTGAGCAACATTTCTAAACTGCTTGTCGCAGAGCGTGCAATAGAATGCTTTCAGAGTTGATGATAATTCGTCTTCAAGGGCTGACTTTCGAGCCACCGTTTCCTGTATATCATGTCAGAAATGGCCGAAAGACCATTTTGCGATAGAGATTGAAAGACCTCTCGTGCTCTACGCTGATCTTCAGTTTCTTTCTGTTGTCTTTCAGAGTCCAGGCCGCGTCGCTGGGACACAGTGGTCTCAATCATACGGACGTCTTGACTAATTTTACCCAGACCAGTCAAGTCGCTTTTGATTTGATATGGGATCGGGTCAATACGTCCTAACAACACAACAATTGTCATAGAAAGGCATTTAACATAAAGAATCCCTACCGTCACCAGAGACACCTAAGGGTTGGCCTTCAGTCCAACCGAATTTCTCAAGCATAGTAAAACCCTTGTTAGTGGGCTTGATTTTCGTCTCAACAGTAATAACTTCATGAGGAACCCCTCGGACGTATTCGTCATACTTGTGTGTGTCGCCGTCTATATCCATTGGGACAGGAGAGGGGGTACGAGAAACAATAGACACGTCGTCGTCGTCATCGTCTGACCTAGGACGCTGGTAGAGGAGAAAAGGGAAAGAGAGGCAGTATAGAGAGAGGCGAAACACGATAAGAGTACCTTTAGTGGAATGGCACTAGACGATGCTATCGAGCTCTCGAGCATGATGATGATCGAAAAGACCAAGAGCTGTTTGGCAGCCCTCGAAACGACGGCATCAATCTTTTTCGCTCTCATCCGGCATCCGCATCTTTCTCCGACCACCTCGTCGCGTAGCCTCATTCTGGTCACCCTCGATCTTCTCGTGCGACGCTCGAATCTGCTGTACGCACGTATTGGTCGTCTATGAACCCTCGCAAACGTCCAGCTGAAGCACCATCACTACCTCTGCACTCAGCCAAGCAGCGTCGTACGAGGATGGTTGGCTACGATGGAGAAAATCCCAGCGCTTCGCAAGAGCATCATCTGCTAGCGCGCTGGAAGAGCTTTTGCGAACAATTTGGCCTACTTGCTTCAGATACCATCAAGGCAATCGTCTACCCAGTTCGACGTACGTCGATGCATGATTTACTCGTTCTTTGCCTAATAGTGTGGATTGCACCAGCAGCGGTTGCCCAAAGCGAGCCAGACTCACCCTCTACATCCCCTCTACGTTGGTCGTCTTCAGTTTCCCCAACGCGAATCGACAACCGCCGAGCTGAAGAACAGCTATCTCAAAGTGATCGTTCACGACGTACTCCCACAGTACTCTCTATCCCTGATAGAGCATCTTTTTCCCCTACTAACCATGTTACTGCGCAACACAGCACCCTCGGCGCATCTTTCACTTCAGAAACGTATCTATCTAACAACGAAACACCCTTGGGTCACGACAAACCTCCTGTCCATGGGGATTTTCCGGTGAACTCTGGAAGAAAGAATGACGCAAACGGACTTAAACCCCGCCCTTATTCAAGCCGCGAACACATCTTCGTGAAAAAAGTCAGTTACCTATCTTACCTGTCATAGTTTAACTCAATGTGGATAGCATAAAGCGAATGTAGCAGCCGAGACTCAGAAAAACAAAGAAGAGATGCAAAGGATGTTGTACAGGGTCAAACGAAATAGTGGTATGTACCGTATTTGCATATCATTAACAGGTTCTCGGCTTACTCGCTGTAGGCTATACCTCGAACTTTACAGACTTTCAAAGTGACTCTTTTGTCTCCCTCCCTTTGAGACACACAGACTGACTCTATATAGGCCTATTGGCATTTCAAGAAAAGTTGGAGCGGCTTGAATATCGTGATGCCCTTTCTCGCGTGCATCATCCATTTTTTGTATGGCTTTATTCTCACTTCGTTTCTAGCTTCCTCGTCAATGATAGATCTCCGTGCGAAAGAACGGGAACCCTCACCTCGACGGTACTCAGATGTATGTTAGTAACTTGTCCTTCTGGTCAAAAAATCATCTCATCTTTAGACTGACGATATGGACTTTCTCCGACGTGCCATTGAACGCGCGAAGGCCACGCTCAACGAGTACGTCCATTGGATTGAAATCAAGGTTAGTCTTGACAGTTGACTTGCTGACAGGCCGCGACCCCCGCGACCATTCCTCTCCGCACTGGAGCAGATCCGCGTATCTTATCGTCACAAAGATCGGAACATTGAACAGTTTCTTCATCCAAAGCCTGTGCCTCCGACTCCTCTCTCCCCAAAGGATGATGCCCAGGTCGATACCATCCTAAAAAAGCGCGGCGTTGTGTCGAGATACGCCAGAGAACAAGTCAGTGACACTGATTTGTCACGTCTACGACCTGGTCAATGGCTCAACGACGAAATCATCAATTTTTACGGCGCGTTACTCCTTGGACGTTCCGATGAATCCAAAGAGAATCCTCCGAAGCAGGAGGCCGACGGAATACAAGTGCTCAACATATATTACTTTAGCACATTTTTCTGGACAAAGCTCAAAGAGGGCTATGAGAAAGGCCGCCTTGCGAAATGGACGAAGAAGGTAAGCAAGGTATGGAGTCACATTCATTGTCCTGACCTGCCGTTCACAGGTCGACATCTTTTCAAAAGACGTCATCCTCATTCCTGTTAATCACAGCAATGCTCACTGGACTAGTGCTGCTATCAATTTCCGTAAAAGACGCATAGAATCTTATGACAGTATGGGAACCCGACGAGACGATGTGTTCAGGGTATGTTACACAGTTCATGGCGAACCAATAGACTCCGAGCGCCTTATGACAGGTACTGCGAACATATCTCGATGCAGAGCATCGGAATAAGAAGAAGAAACCTTTCGATTTCACGGGTTGGCAGGATCACTCGATAGATGTAGGTTAATGAATCAACGATCGACATAGATAACTTGCTTATTTACGTTATCAGGAACCACAACAAGAAAATGGGTATGATTGTGGCGTCTTCACCTGCCAGTTCTTACAAGGACTGTCGAGAGGCGACGATGTCATTCGCTTCACTCAACGCGATATGCCGGCCTTAAGGCGACGCATGATATGGGAAATTGCTCATGCCAAATTACGAGATGAACCATGATCCCAATCGAACCACATAGATCGTTTATTATCCTGTATAGCTTGTAATAATCTAAAGTGTAGTGATAGTAGGGTCGCAGTAATATCCTTTGAGGGGCCTTTAGCATATGTCTTGTATGATGAGATGGCTCTATGGAGAGAAGAAAACAACATTGCATTTTGGACCGCGTCATCGGCGAAACCACCAAACTATGATGAAAAACCAGAAAACAACAATGAGAAAGACAATGTACCATAGCCAGCGACATCCGTGTCGATCCGCCATGTTGTTCATCCGACGAAATGTCCCTTTTAGAATTCCCGATGTCTCTGCGAATGCATCGTTCTGAAAAGGCGCATATGTCTACAGCGATGTAGTTCAAGCAATGATGCGCACCATATTGCTCAACTGTACTGCCGACTCCCGAACCTCGTTGCCAATCCCTATCGAAATCTGTTTTTTTTGGAAGACGAAATCATTGAGTTTTGCACACGCGGCTGTCACGAGTACACTTACTCACTTCCTTCAATAGCTTGACCTTGGCACTAAGTCCTTCAAGGGCTTCATCGTTTTGACTTTCTAGGTCATCCGCATAGCGGTGCCCATTTGAAGCAACATAAGAGCTATTGAAAGGAGAGGAGCGCCCAGAAGAGGGTGGTGTCGCGCCAAGGAGGTTTGATCGGTCACGGAGAGAAGCAGGCTGTCGTATACTTTGAACATGAGTCAGTGAGAAGATGAATGCAGAGGACCATGATGATACCGTTGAGACATGGAAGAACGGCCGGTGTATGGCACCTTACAGTTGCATCGAGAACCACGTCAGATTTGTAAACAAACTTGTTACCCAGTTGAGCGAGCAGTGTTTGGCCACGTTACTCCCATTTTAATATGGAAGGAACAATCATTGAATCTCCACTGACAGTAAAAATACATCTAAGTACTACTGGGATACGTGCGTGTTGGACAAAGAAGGGGAATCACATAACAAGGAACAGCGGGGGATGAGACACCTGGTCAACAGGCTAACAAATCAAAATTAATATATACGAGTCTGATATAAAGTAAGGTATAGGATCAAATGGATGCAGTGGCGTAATCAATTGGTATGCAGAAGCTTGGAATGACAGCAAAACCATGAAAGGTCCGTTTCCGAGTGTGTAGGGTCTTGCCAGATGAATCAAATACATATAACGTAACAGGTCATGGGTGGGGATTCTAATTGATGCTCATTCGGTTCAGATTCGTGCTTGTGGCTCGCCGATGTGCTTGAGAAGCATAACGATTGTGTGTTAGATTATTCTTCTTCTCCACTTGTTGAAAGGTTAGTTAAGAACAGTGAAATTGGGCAATACTTGACTCACATGCATCTTTTAGGCCGCGACCAAAGTTTCTCAGAATGACTACAGATAACGCCATAGTCAAAAAGAGGAGAATGATGGCAATGATCGCTGAGAGAGAAGTCAAGACCAGAACAGGTACAAGATACAAGAACTCACAAAACACTGTCAGAGTCTTCCACACAAACTTGAACTGGTTAGCGTCTTTCAGGATTAAGACTTTGATGAGCTGGAATAGTAGAGGTGATGAAACGAATGACTGTTGAGCGCGATGCAATGCTAACCTTATAGATGAAATAAATCATGGCCCCGATACATCCAGACATGAAAGTCGCCATCATCCATTTGTTTTCGTGCCTTGCAGCAAGGTGACCCTCGACCAGAAGTACAATAGACAGTGGCAATGCTGCACAAGTCACATAATACTCCCAGTCATTTTTCTGCAACACGAGCCAGATAAACTGTACGGAGAAGCCGACCCAGAAGAAGACGTCGAACTTGACCAGACACTCATAAACCTGGTAATTGACGTACATCTTTTTTATTCTTATATCTGCTCCCAAAAACTTGTAGACCTTCCAACCGAATTCGTGGTAAATCTTCCAAGCAAGTCCGATGTAACAGACTTCACATATCGCAATCACAATAGGTATAACAGTAGTCAGGGGCCCCACGCCCTGCGGAGCGTTCGATAGAGCTTCACGGACTTCTCCAATTTGTATGATGGCATAAACGAGGAAAAGCGCGTTGAATATACTGGAAGGATATTTGAGGACTGAGTGGATTTCGCTTTCAATTCATACGACTCACGCTAAACAAAAGAATTGAAGGGTGTTTCGTGCATGCACAGCATCGACCGCCATAACGAGTTGGAATACGCTGATTGATATGATATCAGCCAGAACGTATGATATCATCGAGGAATGTACACACTGAGCAAGCGCGAAGATGCTAAGATACACAGGCATCTTCCGAGACGTTATTTGGTTGGTATCATCGTCGGTATGTGACCGTAATCGAAGAAGAAGCTCCCCTTCTATTGACAAGTCGATCGTAGTTTCTATGAGGACGGTAACGATATACAGACGACATGCGAGAGACTCTGGTAGCAACTGGGAAGGTACATAAGACAAGGTTCGGAAAAAAATCAATAGACCCACCCGTTTCCATACGCTCTTCGTCTCGACCTCTTTCACAGGTAAGGGCGGATAGGACACATCAGAAGGTGGTTCGTGTGATGTGTCGTCGGAGTGGGAAGAAATGCTTTTGTTAAACGGAAAGGATGTCCCTCTGCGGTGGCTCGAAGCCTCTACAGCAAAAGTCTGGTGATTGGAGTTGGCTGTGAAAGGTTTGGTGCAACCGTCGATGAGATTGTCGTAGGAAGCCTTGTAATCATCGTGCGGGGGCGTAAGTGTGGCGGACGAATCGTTGAAGTAAGGATTGTGTGCCAGCATGGCAACGGATAGATAAATGAGGCGTCGTAGCCGTAGGAAAGAATGAGCTGTAAAGAGAACGAGTTGTAGTGCAATTGATTGCAAAGTCAATGCAGTAAATCGAGTTTGTCGACCGGGACTGAATAAATAGCCTTTATTTGTGCAAGTTGACGTGATGGGTGTGTGTTAATATATCCACTAGAATGAGTAAATTGAGAACGTGCATTATCATAAGATCATGGATGCTTGTTATCGTTTCTTTCTTCTCTTGGTCTTCGATCACCCTCGCCCATACACTCATAGCTTCGAGTTTGCTCTGCGTTTCACTGATTGCTTTCATCCCTCTCTTCACAGATACTTCGGCATTCCACATATCCTTGCATCTGTTTCCCCCATAAATGGTTTACAGGCAACGACACGGATGCATACACAGCTTTGAATTTCAGTGAATTTTTCGCATCCATATGTCCTTGCCTTTAGTACCCCTTTGAATGCCAGAGTCACGGCAGAATTATGCCGAACTGTATGAATCTTTATGGAATCCCGCTCAATGGAGGCGCTCGTATTCGTTACATATCAAGTATGTGAACTGAACGTTTATAGCCCACCACTAATCCTTATCGCTCCCCGTACATTTAATACAGGCACGCCTATACTTCCTTTATACCATGCGGCAAAGCCTCAATTACCAAGAAGCGAATATATAGCGAGGCCACAGACATAGAACGTTCGCAAAACTGCACTTGCTCGCATTCGCACTCGCACCCGCATATTTACGATAATCGTTCCCCGTGCCATTCCTGGTCTACCGTCTCATGAGGTGCTCCACGCTATGCATTTGCCCCACAGATCTGAACATTCTGAATACCATCACGGTACTCCCCCCTCTTGTGGATTAATTCGGCAATCAACAAATTGCATGGATAAAGAGCCCTTTGACCAATCACATATGCAGACCAGCGCCGAACGAGCAAACATCCCATACCAAAATACCCGCCAGCTTAACGGAAGGAAGAACTTCGTAGAGCTCAAAGATCAGTTGGCCAGATGGTTTACTTTGACAATGCCGAGCGCGAACAGGGAGTGTACCTATGGAATCCCAAATGAAAACATAATATGTCCTTCAACTTGAGGTGTTCTCTTTTGAAGTTTCTGTTGAACTAGAAAGCACGTGTGTTGGTTGAATGATATAGGTGTGGTAGATTCTACCTAACATAGCCCCGCACCGTGACAATGACGGGAAGTATAATGTGGTCAAGGTCACAACTGTCATTGTCAAGCAGTATATTAATCCACATACATTCTCAAAACGATCCCAGATATCTCCATCTCGGCGAGTAAGTCATCCTCAACTCATAACTTGAACGATATGCGGCTTGACAATTGCATCAGAGAATAGAGGAAGATAAAGAAAGGGGGAACATGAGTCTCAAGCTGGTATAAAGGACCTATAATAAATTTACCTTGATGATACCGACAATCGGTGTGATCTGGCAGAATGGCGCAGGTGCTTTGTTGTTGGTAGAATTTGCTTTGTGGCAAAAGATGAGAAACTCCCCCAACTTGTAAAGGAATTTGGATATCTAGATTGATGGTGTAATCCTGAAAAATTGCGTCAATAGTCATCTCGAGAAGGAGGTAGAAGTCCTGATTGGTCTCCGGACAGAGATTGTCGTCGGTGATGTTGGGATCAATTCCAAGAGGGAAAAACGAAAGATTCCACCGAATTTGGACTCTACAAATGGTCCTCTTTCTCCGACGACCCGCTCGACGCCGTTGATTTTTTGGCATCGTAGATGTTTCTGTAAGTGATACGTGGCTGCGCTAGATGATGCGGCTGGGAACGAAATCTTCGTCCTTGAGCATGGTTCCAATCGAACGTGTCGATTCATGCATGAGGACCCCATGTCGCAATGAAGGCTTGTTTCTTTTCGGCTTGGGCAAGGTGTGAAGTTTGGGAGGGCAAGGCAGCAATTCGGTGTGGCGAGATGACAATGCTGTTGTAGGGAACGGTAACCTCCGGGGGAACGATAGGTGCATGGAAAGTGCTTGTGGCGGTATCGGTCATGTTGTTAATGTCCACGTGAAAACCCTCCTGCAGAAACAAGTCAATCTCAGAAGAAATGGCTACGAAGGAGCAGTGGGTCCTTCGTGTGAGTTGAAGATATTCAGTTTAGTGATTTCTAGAGCGACAAGGTTCGAAGCGATGTTATATGCTCACAGTAAGGAGTCTGGAGGACGAGAGGGATGAATTCTGGCATTTAAGAAGGATCAGGGGTGTGCAGGCTCAGCGAATTTAAGGATACTGACTTCCATGGGACTGTAGTTGTATTGGGCCATGGTGGAAGAGATTGAACTCCCGCCAAATATAGATAGTGGCTGGCAATGTATGGTGGATCCGTGACATCATGATGTGGACAACTTACCATTTCACTCGATTCCGCCCAGATTGTGTACTGAAGATACCTCTAGGGTCTTGGTTCATCATACTCCCTGGCACCTTTGTTCACATATTACACATGTCTTCTCATCCATCACAGACATATGGGAGACGACTGCCATGAACATGAGATGTAATATATTACTTAGTTAGAACTACAGAAGTCTTAGCTTCCCAGTGACTTGATTAATCAAACGCGTTGGCCCTAGTAATTCCCTCCGTAAGGCTCATTTTCCAACCAAGATATCGCAATATCTCACCTGCAATTCCAAGCACCGTTCGCGAACCCGCCGCGATCTGAGTCCTGCCACTGCCAGAGGTCAGTCAGGTGCTTTGCACAAAGGTAATCGGACGAACGCATCCTGGATTGAGCGTGCGCAGAGATTCAAACTCTGAGCCTGTGCCTGTAGCAAGAGCAATTCATCTTCGTCCTTACATCGGAGAGCAATCTTTGTTTGCCTGTCATCAATCCCGCTTTAGTCGCAGCAGTGAAAAGAAAGTTGGAGCACTCACCCTGTTCGCTCCCATTGTCGCAGAAACTAAGGAAAAATTTTAATACCCCATTAAGCCATGAGCTATGGGACGCATACTGCGGGATTTATGGACCGTAGTGTCTTGTAGCAGGCTAATGTTGCATGTCTGATCAAGGTCAGGAGTTCGCACGGAGTTGAACAGTCATTAATCTCACGAGCACCTACGCAATAAAGAAATGAGTCCGTCAGGCCAGTAAAACAGGGAATAGCGAGATAATCGCGACGCATACTGAGCTGCAATCTTTCCTGGAGTCATTCCTAGATCAGTTCGAACGACGAGAACCTATCGTTTTATTCGTTAAGCATAGATTATGTCATCGGATAGAAAACTCGCACAAGTTTGCATTCCTCGGCTTGGTCGACCGGAAGTACAGTGGGATTCCCAACATCTCCATTCGCGCTTGAAGCATCGCTATCGTAGCTATCGTTCTCAGAACTTGTATGCTTTCCATGGAGGACGTCATCTTTCACTGATCGACGTGACTGGGCTCCAGCCCAGTAGCCCAAGAAGAGCGAGGCTGTCGCAAGTACAATGCACGCCATAACTTGGAGTCCTGGCATCAAAACGGCAGAACAAAAAAATCGTATGAGGCTTTACCTTGACCATTAGATTCTGACGTGTTCATGATGGGCGGACTTAGGAAGCTGTTCTTGGGTGAATGCAAGAACAGGATTCAGAAAAACGCGGTCACGAGATGTAGGATGTACATGATCGATGCAAGCAACCGAAAATGATCTAGCAAAAAGACGACCAAAAATGATCCCATACGGCTCGAAGCGTCCAGGAGTTCAGTGGCAGAAATAAGAACGACGAACCCAGACATCTCTAGTTTTTTGAGAAGTAGCTTGGCTAATAGTTCTTCTATTCACTTATTCTTTCTAGGGCCGGAGAGATGGAGAGGTACCTCTTTCAGCCTCTGAGTATGATCTGATTACACCTTGAGCAGTAACTAGCGTTACCTTACGAATTCGTGCTCGCTCTTTATGTGTACTGATTTTCACTGCCAATTTCAACATAAAATTTCAACTTAAACATTGCGATGTCTGACTTCTCACTGGCAGCTCTTGCGGGTCGGACTGAGGGGGGTTCCTGTGGGGTCGCGCTCTTCCGCAGATCCAATTACCCTGGGCTTCCTACACTTGCCTTGAATGCTGTAAATATCCTTATCACTTCACTAGGAGCCCAGATTCCTTAGAACTCTGCTTTTCAGGCCACTCAGCTGTCTTTGGTATTTTAGAGCATTCTGCATACCATATCTTCATTATGCTCTTGCATGTACCGGCGCAGCATCATCAGATCAATTATAATCGAGAAGTACCGGAAGTGTATTTGACCTACGTCGAAGCGCAGATGATCTAACCCTTCATCCCCTCTCGGGCTAGGGATTGCCACGAAATAGCACGTCCTGATGTAGTGGACCATTGACTACAATACTGAAAACTTCTCATCTCCTATCACCGTCGTCCATATTTGCCTCGTTGATGGCACAATTGTCCCTATCCGCATTACAACGTTGTCCTCCCAACGTATACTTAATTCATCACTCCTTTTGTTGCCTGAATGAGCTGCCTCCCTCGGTCTTCCACCAACCTTAACCCAAAATTTATTTGTTTTTCCCAGTTTCCGGAACAGAACACAAGATAGGTAGGTAGATTACCCAGCGAGGTCCACGTATGAACGAATAGCCGGGTGACATCAACGTTGCCTCAACCTTTCTCCAACATTTGTCAAAGCGAGTACAGGGATCCGTGCGTGACTCATGAGCTGTCCGTGTCAGTGGAAGAACCTGTCTCCTCTCCCTCGACATCTATAGAGAATTAGAACGCCGTCAAACTGAACAGTGAGCTCAATCACTTACCAATGGAGTAGTCGGGAACATTTATTGAAGGAGGCCGATGGGGGCTTGGGCGGGGTGGTCCAACGCCATTTATCTTGGCCGCGCTCTTTGTCACGGCCTTGTTCGCGATATGGGGACTCCGTGAGAATGAGGAGGCGGGAGTGGCGGCAGAGATACCGGCTGGGGAAGAGGCTCGCGATGAAGTGGGACTTGAGGAACCCCCTATGAAAGAAGCAGTTGAGGAATCCCGGAGTTTTGAGGGAATTTTTGATTGCGAATTCGAAGGGGGAAAATGGGACTGAGAGTGCACATTTTTACGGAAGGTACGACAGGATAGAAATTGGATTCGTACATTATTTCTGGGTCCAGGTATTTCCGCCGCCGCCTTAAGCCTAGAGACAGGTGATCCTACGGAGTGTGAGTAAAAATCGAAAGATCTAGGTCGAACGTCGTACCTGACGTCTTCTGTTTCTTCTGGTTCTTGGCAGGCGATATCTGAGGAGACGCGAGCTGAGGATATAGAATTAACACATGTGATTCTAGGAGTGAATTTCACTAACTCTCTTGCGCTTGAGGTTGAATTCCGCCTCATCTGAAGCAAATGTATGAGCGCTGTACAGGGAAGCACGGAGACTATGGTACTTACCAACACGCTTATTCAGTGATTTGCTTTTGGCCTTGCCCCTTGGACTTTCATCTGAGGCGGCTCCTGCGTCAGAGGTAGGGGAAAGAGATCGACCTGCTTCAGAAGGGGGTCTACAAAATGATAGAGCACTTGAGTCGGCCTGATGGGAGTAGAAAAATCTTTTTACTTACTTGGATTTGTTATTAGTACGTGCGGCACCACGTCGCGCCGTACTAAGACCTAGGCACGAGGTAAGGTGTGGCGCGTACCGGTTTGATGCAATCTACAACAAGTCAGAAATGAGAGAAGATATGACGAAAACGAGAAACGCACTTGACGAGAGCAGTTCACACACTCCAGGTAAAGATTTCCATCTTTCGCACTCGTTGGTGTATTTGTACCTGTTCCTCCAGAGTTGTTCGCCGTTCTTCCGTCAAGAGCGGAGGCGGGCGTGCTCGGCCGCGAACCTCCTCCATTTGGGTGAGAGGTTGTGCCAGAAGGTCCAGGAGCATGCACTGTTAGTATGACCTGAGTGAGTATGACCTAGCTCGGGAGTCAGATCAAACGGCCAATTACCCGCATTACAGCTAGAATTGAGATTATGAGAACAGTGGTACAGGAAAGACAAAACAAGAACACACTATGTATTGCAGACAGGGCACAGCATACGACTTCGCAGCACCTCCTGTTGCGTCTGTAGGGTAACATCCATGACCAGGTCGTTGACCATGGCAGAAAATATCCGAGCGGACTGGAAAGAAGCTCAACTTCATGAAGGATGTATAAGACAGGACAACAATTACCAGAGCAGTCAGGACATCGTCGCGTTCAGACCTGGGCATTGAAGGACCACAAGTGGTTGAGGAATAATTGACGCCGTCTCGATCAATTGTATCTGCCACGTGAGCTGAGGATGTGCTTCGCGGTCTTTAAAATAAAATCATGTACTTCGCTATAGAATTCTATGTAAGTATATAATTCATAAGACGGATTTAATCATCTAGTAATTATTTGCTGTCAAACGCGAAATTGTAAAGACTCCAATTATGACCACCGCCAACGCCCCAATACTCGCAGGCAGCAAAAGATCCTTGGGTATCCCAAACACTTCTTCTCGGAAGGGTGGAGGTGCAGCCGGTGGTGGGGTATAGATAGGGGGTTCAGGTGCAAGTACCTCAATCTTCTCAACTTCAATGACCTCCTTTTGAGCAGCAGCAATAACAGCAGCAGCCTTGGCTTCACTTTTGTCAGCACCTGCTTCTGCCCAGCCTTTACCCCCCTGCAAGAACAGCACGACACGATCAACTCCCGCTTTACGCGCAACGGTAACAGCGTCCGTCACATCAGTGTTAGAGGTGATAAGAACACTATCGCCATCAGCATCGGTATATGAGAGGTGAAAGTCGATAGGATCAGGCCGGACACATGACTCAGGTGTTGTTTGCCACTCGGTGAAGAAAGGATCGGTAGCCAATTTGCCAGCCACGATTTCACGTAGGTGCTCGATATCGTCGTGACGAGCTTGGAATCGGTGGGTCCGTCCACTAGGAGTTCGAAATTTGAAAACATAAGTTCCATCATCAACCGGTAAAGCAGTTGATGATACTGCAGCACCTCCTTTCTGACGAGGGTATCCTTCGAGAGCAGATACAGGATCATCGTCCACAACAGACGCGGAGTCATTAGGATGTACTTCGGAATGAGGTGATTGCTGGACATGATCCAGATGATGCAGAGAATGCAAGGAGCGGATATCTGACGGTCCGTGATGCGAACCAGACACGACGGAATCACCGTCGTCATGTCCAATGGAATCGAAGAACCGTCCCCACATTGGCCCGCCATCAGCTTCACGTAGAGCATTGTCGCCAGTCACTGCATTCATCTATCAAACACAAACTTCAGCAGAGTCTGGGAAGGAATAACAGGAAACTGACCTGCTCGAGAGTGGCATAAGTCAAGGTAAGGACATCGACAATTGCAACCAGGTGCCCATCCTCTTCTACGACCGGAAGATTGAGGTAGTGACCGTCTGCGCGACGAGTCAGTCAAGTAAAGGTTTGAGGCTATGCCACATACTGTGCATCTGCTTGAGCGCATCGTGAATCGTAGTTGTAGGAGGTGCAGTGTCGGGGTGAGGAGTCATAACCCTGACAACACTACACCTTCCTGCGTCGAGCCCGGCTGCGATGACACGCAACACGACATCTTTGCTTGTAAAAATTCCTGCAATCCGCGATCCACTGGCAGTGCCGGCGGGACCAACTGCTTCCATGACGCAGACCGCAGTAGTGCGTTTTTCTTTCATCAATTTCGCGACCTCACGGACGCTGGTCTTGGGTCCGACAGTAGCGGGCTGCGTGCGCGAGTCCATAACAGTGGTCAGATCTGGCAGAGCCGTCTTCTCGCGAAGCTTTTCAGCCCAAGCGAGCATGGCTGCGGCTTGAGGATTCGAGCTGACACTGCCAAGTTCAGACTGAACGCCAGCCATGGCACTAAAAAGTTGTTCAGAAGCGGCGGAGCTGCGCTCAATCTTTCCAAGAGCTTCATGGAAAACCTTAGTGATATCCAGAAGACCGACAACGTTGCCATCCTCGTTGCATACAGGCTGTAATGATAGCTTGAGGGCAAAGGAAAATTACGTTACATGTTCCAGACGCACCAGGTGCCTAAAGTGCTTCGAAACCATCAGCTGAAGAGCTTCAGTAGCACTCGTTGTGTCACGGGTGACCATAGGATTGCGAGTCATAATCTGGTGGACAGGTGTAATATGAGGATCGAGGCCCTCTGCAGTGACCTATCGACTACAGCATGAAAAGTTGAACTCAGAAAACAAAGAATCAATCGTACACGATACGCCAGGTCCTTGGCGGTGAAGATGCCACTCAAACCCTCCTCGTCGTCAACAACAAGTACACAGTCTGTCCTCTTTGCGGCGCAGAGCTGACTGGCCTCCGAGACAGTGATGTTCTTGGGGACGGTGAGAGCAGGAGTCGGCTTGAGAGCAGCGACGGTGCCTTTTGCAGCGGCCGGCTTCCCTTTCTTGCCACGCTGACCATGAGTAGTCGAGATAGTACGCTTACGCGATAACTCAGATTCGATTTTCTTACGGATGGCCTAAGAGGTTGTCACTTTATAATCAGTATTCGGAGTGAAGAGATGCACGGGATGCATACCTCGTCTCTCTTAGACTGTTTCTTCCGAGTTTCGGCAACAGAGCCACCGTATGAGACAGTTGACATCGGCGTTGTGCGTGCGTTGGAACGAGACGCGGAAGAAGCAGGACGGTCAACAGAGAAAGGGTCGGGAGAGGCGGTCGAATTGCGTGAATTAGAAGGAGATTGAGTAGGAATGGGTATACGGGACATGGACAACTCACCCAACCGGTCAAACTGCACAAATTCAATCAAATTGGCTGTGTTTGCCTTCTGATGGTAACCCAATACGTCCAAGTTCGGGGGCAGGCCCAACTTGCAACAACCGCACAATCGATAACAAAGATAGAGCACGACACATTGTGCATGCACATCTACATCACAGAGAACGACTAGGTATGAACATGAACAAATGACGCGGCATCCACAATAATTACGATTCCAAGTAAGTAACATCTAGCGTTACGACCACTTTCCATTTATCGGCGAGCCTCGCCACCGGCAGTGTTTGGCGTCAACACGGTCCCAACCCAGCGGCCCGCTAGCATCTGAGCCTTTTCCCAGATCTGCACGACCACAGGAGGGTTACCGGGCTTGCGGACAAGATGATCGATACGAGCGGACGTAACGCTAACAGCTTCCCGTGTGAAAGCCGATTGGTAGTACCTTGAACGCAGGAAGTGCGCAAAAATGATAGGGGAAAGCAACGAGTTCTGGAAAGTAACGGCACCAAGAACCACGCGAACAAGAATCACAAGCTCAGTGTAAGCGACGACTCGCATAGCAGTGTCATAGTTGGCTGTAAAACTCATCAGAAACTAGTCACAAGAAGACCAATGAAGCTTCACCTTTAACCCATACTTGAAGCCTTTTCGCGATAGGGTGAGGCTGGGGAGCCCCATTCGACGACGACGGAGGTCCGGGGGGGAGGAACTGGGGCATCAACGTTGTACGAGTAAAGGTCAATGCATGGAACAGCGAGAAGATGGTATAGGGCAACAAGACAACTACAAACGCAAAAACATGAGTCATAACATCTGCGACATCCGTCCTCACGCACTTGTTATAGGCTTAGAGGACCACCAGAAGAACGCAAGGATAAAGTATTGCACGTTCTACACGATTTGTCAATTCTATACACATATCCCCAGCATGACACCCACCTCATCGAGCATAGCACGTCGTATATAGGCACTGTTGAACTGAGGTGTCTACAAGAGGCAATAAGTCTCCTTTACTACATTATGGGTTCCCATTCGCGTACCCCAAGAGATTTCCTGTCAGGACGTGAGCACACATAACACAAGGAGCAGTCGACAAAACATACTGGCAGACGATGGCATAACTGATTAGGGCACCGGTAAAGCTTGCTGCGGGGGTAGACTTGGTCAGTATGGAGGAAATAACGTTAATGTATCTTTTTTTTTCACCTTTGTACCACCAAGCTGAAACGGTTTTGAAGGTTATCCAAGCAATAAAATATCGCAAGGCCGACACCAAGAGTAGAAAATGACCTGATGCCCACAGGTAATGCTAGAACCAATAATCCTCAATTACTATGGTACAAATTGAAGGAACAGAACGCATACCTGTGTGGTAGCCATGGATCAGAGGTTGAAAATGAGGACAAAACAACTTAAGTCGTGGAGTGTGTTCGAACCAGAACGTGCCAAATGTCACAAAGCGTTGGCAGGTCAAATATTCACAAACTAAACTAGTATTACATCATCATCGACTCCATTGGCCATTCTTCAGCTGTGCATCGTCCTTCTGCCGATACTTCTCCTTGTCCACCTTTTTCCGGCCTTGTGTCCCTATTCGCCGCTGCTTGCTGACACGCTTATCTTTTCGTATATCCACAGAATCATCTTCGTCCTCCTCCACCATTGCATTCCGCTCGTCTTCTTCCGAATTCTCGTCGGGTCGAGTGCGTTTTTTGATCCCTGTTGCCGACGATTTACCTGTCCCAAGATTGACATTGACTCGGGGAGGAACAGCGAATCCGAATGCTTTCCCAACTTTGGCAAGATCCAGCTTATTTACGTCAAAAATCTTCTTGAGCGAGTATGATGCGTATGACTGTAGATATGACCGATATCCATCCCGTGCCGACTGATGCAAAAAGTAGTTTTTCTGAAGCAGCCTTTCTAACTGCATATTTCCGAATTAGTTTGAAGAAGTCTCGATATTGAAACTTCGGCTCACTTGACTTTGGATATTGGCTATCCGGTCTGCTGGGAAACTAAACTCATTCAAGGGTACCTTGGCTTCTTTGAGATACCGCAGAAAGCCAAGTTCGCTTTCTAACAAAAACAACAGGCTCTTTCCGACCTTTCCAGCGCGAGCCGTCCGCCCAACACGATGAATATAGTCGCGAGGGTCATCTGGAGGATCATATTGAACGATCCAGTCGACTTTTGGAATATCCAATCCACGAGCTGCCACATCTGTACAAAGAAGGATCCCAGATGGGGCATTTATGAACTCGAAGAAAGTATTCGTGCGCTTTTGCTGTTTTTGCTTCCCCTAATAAACATTAAGGACATTAAGGCTCCCATTGAGGCAAAAATATATCATTTCACTCACATGAAGATCCAAAACAGGAACATCGATATAATTTAGGAGTTCCGCGTGATATTTAACCGAATTGCAGCTTGAGAAGAAAACGATGACCTTTTTCTTGCAATCCTTCGTGAAGCAGGTCTTTTTGAGGAAAGTAAATAGGAGGAGGAATCTTCGTTCTGACGGGCAGACCACATATCCCTGTGATAACGTTGTTACTGTACTCGTTGATTCTTCCTTGTCGACATCAACATGCACAGGACCGGGACGAAGAGATATGCGCGCAAGATCGGCAACTTTTGTAGTTTGCGTCGCGGAGAAGAGCATAGATTGACGGTTTTCTTGTTATGACCTCTTCTTCAGATCGGTACAGAAGCTGAATGAATGGGCTAGACTGACCATTTGGTAAAATTTTGATGATTTTCTTCATCTCTTCCTCGAACCCGACTTCCAATATCCGGTCTGCCTCATCAATGACCAGCGCTTTTAGGTTTCTGAAGACAAATCCTTTCGTATCCTGGTGAATATATATGAGATATATATCAAATGAGTAGAGCCAATGCTCGCCTGAAGATGATCTAATAGCCGCCCAGGCGTCGCCACTAATAAGTTTACGCCCTTTGCAAGTTTATCAGCTTCTGCTCTCCGATTTGCGCCACCCATGACAATCCCAAATGTTTGGGAATGGTTTGCCATAAGGTCCTTCGCTACACCGAAAATTTGTAGAGCCAATTCTCGTGTCGGTGTAATAATGATGATCCCAGTCCCTATAAGTGTAAACCTTTTCATGAACTCAATCATTCTGTACACATATCCATGAAAACTCACCATTCATGGGCTTGAATTTCAGTCTGTGTAGTAATTCCACCGCAGGAATCAAGAACGCCAGAGTCTTTCCTGATCCAGTCCGGGCTGCTCCAAGAACGTCCTTTCCTGCAAGAAGGAGTGGTATTGACTTTGCTTGAATTTGTGTCATTGTAGAGAGGCCCATTGATTCCAGAGAACGAAGCGTTTGCTCAGATAGGTCAAGCGAAGAAAAAGGCTCTCGGCCTTTGACATTTTCGGATGGAACTACCTTAGGTATCGACGTGACCTCATCAGTCGACATTGTGAAGAATGAATGAGGCGAAGAGAGGAGTAACGGCGAGATAGACGAAGCCCTCAATTCCATGTACGTCTGAGTAGTGACTTCTACTGATCGAAACAAACACACATTGAGAAAATAATTGATCGGAATTTGCCGGGCACACTTCATGGTTTCTTCCAGTCCGCAGTGGGTTCCACCGTGTATGTTCACCTGTAAATTCTCCTTCAGTATGCAATAAACTCTGCTTTTTAGTCTCGTTGGCTGTATCCGTATTGCTTGTCTCCTCAAGTCTTGGTTTCTACGTGGGCGCGCGTGGGTCACCACTCAAAGGCGTCGATTCTGTCATTGCTAGTAAAAATAGAGATCCAGTGGAAACCGATGATGAGGATGAAGACGAGGTGGGACAAATTGCTGACGGAAATCTATCCGCTGTTCAGGCTGGTATTTTTGAACCATGTAAACTTGTATGTATGGGATTACATCGCGTCTCCCTTTTGAGTTCTTCCACTTGGTCTCAGATGTTAGTTGTTAGGACTGACGTGAAAATGACACCCGGGAAAATTGCTGCCCAGTGAGTGGCAGTCTTATATCGTGCATACGCTGGAGCTTAATGCGCAACTCAAGATGTGGGTGAGTCACAGCTCCTGAGTCAACAGCCAATCCATTGTTGATTGCTTTTCTTAGGCATGCCACACTTGCATGTTATAAGGCCCTGATTAGAGTTAACCCTAAGGTATGACATGGTCAAGTCTTAATATAAATTTTTCTAACAAACGTTACTAGCTCGTCAGACACTGGGAAAGAACTGGGTTTGTAGAGACTGATGATACTTTTTCTTAAACTCACAGTCCTCCAGCCAAGCCAAGATCGCCCTCAAGGGAACGTCTGAAGAGCAGCTACTAGAGTTGGAGGCCATCGCAAAGAGTCTTAATCTATGTGCTCGCTCGATACAAGACCAGTAAATCTTTGTATTCTTGTGATACCAGCAGTGATTGATGAACGTGGCGTAGGAGTTTGACACAGGTAGACGAAGGAACGACAACAGTCCTCGGCATAGGCCCGGCGCCTGTCAATATGATCAACGAGGTCACTGGGAAATTGCGGTTACTGTGAACCAGCTTTGAAAGTGTGTTGTCTATACTATAATAATACAATCGGTGACTAGTAAATACATCTAAGGCAGAGCCTGTTGTACATGTGGTAAAAATCCAGTCTAGTGTTGGTACATTTGGTCCTTTTAACAGCTCCCTCCCAAGTCCCAGTATCCCCGAGATCCCTTTCAGCAGTTACAACCGTCGGCACTACGGTGATGTTCATGACGCTTGCGATCATGACCATGTCTAAAGTCTCTATCTTCATAGATGTCCTCGTGGTCGCCCCCATGATAGTAGTTTGGATCGTTGTCCCTATGGCGGTCTTCATGGCCGCCATCTTGTTCGCCTCCGTGATCATATTTAGAACCGCCGCCGCCACCACCACCACCACCACCACCGACTGCTGCCCCACTGGATGCAGCTCCAGCATGGCCAGCATTATCTATTTGCGACAGAATGATTTAGGTGCGTTCGCGTACCATGACGCCAATGCTTACTTGAGCCTATCTCAATCAGAGCGTCACTAATTCCTTCAACCGATCCGCCGTCAGCTATACCTCCGTCTTGAGAGTAGGCGTTTCCACTGTTGCTGCTCCCAGCTCCCGGCCGATGGCCATAGACTGCGCTCGGTAACATTGCATTAGCGGGCCCGGAATTCGCTGGAGCTCCATTGCCTGCATTATCTGGAGAGTCTTTGAGGCAATAACCCTTGACATGGAAGGCTGTGACGTACCAGAATCTAGCTTCAACAAGGGGCCAAGAAGACCGAACAAAGTTTTGTTTTCCTTGGAAACGGTGACATTTCCACCGGACGCGTGACCGCCCTTTCCAGAATATGCGTTATCAGAGTTGTCGACGGGTCGCGCAGAGGTGAGTGTAGTGTGAAGGGCAATAACCGTCAAGGTGAGGAGGAAGGAAAGGGAAGGCATTTATAGAATAGTAATGTAGAAACTATGTCGTAGGGTATAGAAGATTAGGATGTAACCTAGGGCAAACAACGATAGTGATGGTTCAAGACAGAGGATGTATTATTGCAAAAAGGCGTAGATGCAAACCTTTATAGGCGGGGTGGCTGACCAAATCGAGTTTTATAGTGGCGTATTTGGCTTTGACACGCGTCGCGTGTATCATGTGATCGTCATTTTCTCAGAAGTCTTGAAACGAAAGTCTTAGTTTGACTTTACTTCACCCCAACACAATTCCTACTCCACGATGAGCTATAGCTTTTGCATTGACCCTGGTATATAATCGTAACTCGCCGCAGCTCTATTCATCCAATGTCTGCTCTGACAATTGCTCGTGCTTATCAACAATCTTTCGAAACTCACCCCAACATCACTCTAGCTTTAACAGGAGGCTGCCTGAACTCTTTAGGAGACTTAATAGCGCAGGCGATAGAGAAGAAAGTTCGCATCGTGATGTGTTCGCTGTGATTAGACAAGTCCTAATCTCAACGCTACAGTTAGCTACAACGGAGGGAAAATATCGCAAATATGACATACTTCGAACACTGCGTTTCTTCGTCTTTGGGTTCAGCATAAGTCAGTGAAGCACCCCGTTCTGAGACAACCTCTCAAATGTGGTTTTCAGGTCCCTTCCTTGGCCGCTGGAACAATGCCCTTGAAAGATGGTTTCCTTTGCGCACCAACCTGGGCTCAACCAAAGTCAGCTTGAGGGCACTGTCTAAACGAGTTGCTTGCGACCAGATAGTAATGTACCTGTTGTTATCCTACCCTCATGTTCAATTTCTCATCTCATCACCAGGGCGCCCATTGGTGTATGTCTTGATTCGTTGAGCTAGAATAACCTGACTCGACTAATGCCAGGTTGGTGTATTCTTGGGCTCGATGGCTCTTATGGAGCGGAGTAATGCCGGACAGATTAAAGAGAGGTTCGATGACCTTTATAGACCTACTGTTTTAACGAATTGGAAAGTGTGGCCTTTGGCACAGGTACTTGATTTCAGATTTATGACTCATAGATGCCAACAAGCCCTATAACTGTCTTTCTAGCTTATTAATTTTCGATACATGCCACTGGCATATCGCATTCCATTCCAATCGGGCTGTGGCGTCTTTTGGACGCTCTATCTTTCTCTCATCAATGCTAGGTACGTTGAATCGGCTGCATGCTAACCCGACAAGTTTTCTAACTTCATTAAAAAGACAGCGCGAAAGACAGGATCAGCATACGAGCCTTCTAAAGCAAACATCTCATAGATAAAGATATCTAAACCGTGCATTTAGCCAAAAATCGACACACTGTCGTAATCCTTGCTTGACGCCTTTACTTTACAATTGTGCTCTTATTCTTTGTATCTTGACTAGTGACCCTTCCAGAATCTGATCATGTATCTGTGTATAGATTAAAAATGATGCACATAGAGTAGACTCATGATGCGCCATATTTGTGCTTGAAGTACGCCGGAGGCAAGTCCGAAAGCACGTCCACTAGTGGACGTTCTACGACGACCAACTCTCCACTTGCCAGGAAGTCCAGATATAAGATTGGTCGATAATGGGTTATTATTCTGATGTCGCCGCGGGTATCATCGGTGGGGAGTAGCAACGATATTTTTGTGCTTTCCCGGCGTCGTTTTTTCGTCAGGCTGCGTGGAGCAGAATCACTCACGGATAATTTACATATCCATGTCGAGCCCCAGAACAGTGCATATTGTGGTACAACGTCTGTGCCTGACGCAGATTCTGCTATATCAAAAGCCACGCCAAGGACAGGATCGTGCGCATGTGTAAAGCGTTTGGGAAGATTGTTGGAGAACTCCTTCCCCCAAGCTGGAAACTGGCGAGACTCGACGTTGTACACCTCGAGCGTGTTGTCGGGAAATGCCAATATAAGGATGTTCGGTTGTCTGGGATCGAAAGCGAGAACCTGTGTAGGTTTGGCAAATGTTGGCAGAACACTGTGATGCTTGGAATAGAGGGACTATGTGAGCAACGCTCAAAGATCACGATAGAAAGACGTAATTACTTGTATTGAGTCCAGGTTGAAAATGTGTGTCCGAGCCTGGTCATCCGATGTGGCAAGCCATTGGCCATCTGGACTGATAGACATGCGCAATATGCTGACAGCAGCAGGTGTAGAATTTTTTTCAGGGTCCTCACTGTATTCATCATTATCCGCGGCATCTACCATATCCACGTCACCATCTGACTTGCGCCCTTTGACGACCCGATTGTGAACAATCGAGCTCTTGAACCGATGTTGATCAAATCTTCGTAAGACTCGTGGCTTTTCGCCAGCGAGGTCGACGACAAGAACATATGATGAAGTTGTAGACATCACTAATTTCCAAGAGTCTGGTGTAAAATGAAACACCTGCCCACCCGTCGACGTATTAGAGACAGGGAGGTGAGCCTGCAAAATGGACGAGAAATCCCGTATTCGGCGGACACCAAGCTTATTCTAAGCATTAAACTGATGTTAGTTCCAACGCGGGATCCCTGATAATGAGTCCTTACGTCGAGAGTGAGAGAGAACAATTTCGTCTCATATAAGTCCGAGACCACGAGCCACCGACCATCGTCCGATATTCCACTTGCAATTAGGTTCGTGTTCACGTTAAGATCCATTTCCAAAACCTTCTCCCATCCCGCAGATTCAGGAAAATGAGTGGGGTCAAACTCTTGTGAGTTGGGATCGTCATTCATGGGTGACCTAGCCTTGACTCGCCAGATACTCACACCTGAGTCGCGTAAACATGATATGAGACGTGCTTTCCGTGCTACCTGGATAGCTGGTACGCCAGATGCGCCGGCGCTATAAGCTAGTCGGCGGTGGTATGAGTCCTCGAATGTACAGTGCGCACTCGTAAACAAAGGATTTACGACTTTGACAACGGTTGTAGATGGCAAAGCAGCTGGTGTCACAACCACGGACATATCGAGGCCACCAGAGGCAAGGATGGGCGAAATGTCGATTGGGAAGCGTCGTTGATGTGACGGCGGGAGGACGGTATAGGGAGGCCATGTTGCCAGTGCACGTACGTCGTGCGAATGCATTCTCCGCGAACACGATTGGACCCAGCGGCTAGTGGAAGCGCCTGATGCGCTTCTGGAGTTTCCGGTTTTCACTAAAGAAAATAGAGTGATTTTCTGGTCCACACCAGAGGTAAAAACAGTGTTGCCCTCCTGCAGATCAGTAAATAAAAGACTGAAACTAGCATGAATGTGACGTGTGGACGTACAGGACCTATAGCGAGACAGAGAACATCGGCACCATGCCCTTGGAAACTCTGAAGTTGCGTGCATGTTCGTGAATCCCAAAATTTAACGATTCCAAGAGAGTCTCCTGACACTATCGTTCCGTCACTAATACAAACCATGATTAGCGCAAGAGAATCAAGAGTGTGATCAATACGGACCCAAGGACGCCGACCGTCCACACCAATGTGCGCTCCCCCCTTATTTTGTCCATCCCCATGCGGTCTACCACTCTCCCTGTGGAGACGTCCCATTTTCTGATGCTGCTGTCAGAACTACCTGTCACAAGCCAGTTATCAGTCCAGGTATCTTCCTCGTCGTCGCTCTCGCTGTCAAGGTTGCGACTGGGTGTTTTCTTTTGTGGATATTGCGGAATAGGTGGACCCCATGCAATACTCAATACCCGGCACTTCAGCCTGTCAAAACGACGGTAATGGGTCAAGGTGTCGTTGACAAGTGAAAGGAGTCGGACAGAGCCATCCTCGCAGCCAAGTGCAAGTAGACTGGAGGCAGGATTTGCTGCCATACACCAGATTGAGCCACCTTGAGAACCAATGGTTCTCTACTGTGTATTAGACGGACTGGACTGTACAAGGCGACGTAAGATCAGACATACTTTAACACAGGCACGATCCATGTCCCACTCCAAAAGTTCACTGCCTCCACCTGAGCTGAAGAGCCGTAGATCGGAACAAGAAGGTACATCGTCCGCAGTCAAATCATCTGGATATCTAATCACGAATGCGAGAGAGTCTACTTTTGAAGGATGAGGACCAGAGAGTGTCTTGGAAGGCGCATCGTTAGATTGAACGTGTAAAAAAGTGATGCTTTTACACACTTTCCGTATAACCCAAGCTTGAGATGATTGTTGGTCACGTTCCCCGCCAGCCCATTCACAAAGATCAATGTTTCCATTTGCATGACCAACTGCAAGGGTTCCAAAGCGTAATGGTTTGACAGATGTATTTTTGCCCTTGTGAGAAATGGAAGGAAGAGGTAAAGGAGGAAATGCAACAGTAGTTATGGCAGACGGCGTATAGTCGACAAAACGACAGCGATGAACAGCAAGTGTCGTGGATTCCCCCATTGCAATGTAGTATACCGCTGCTTCAAACGCGTTCAAAACTTTTTTGATGTGATCGAGGTAACGTGACGGAGCTCAAAATCTTGAGCGACGTCCTTGCAAAGTCCCTCAACACAAAACCATGTCCTTTCTCGGAAGAGGTCCCGGGAATGTCCCCGCTGCTGGAGGTGTCAATGTCGAAAAGATAGAGTTAGCAGTAACTGAGTGGGTCATTCTCTTACTTCATTCAAATTGAGTTCTTACTCTACATAGGTTGGACACTGTTACCGACTTCTTCAACCGCATGGTTTCGTACGTAGTCGTCATTTCAGTGACTCAAAAGCAAGCTCAACTCGCACGCATCCCAGATCATGTCATGCTAAATGCATCAGCGCGCGTTACGCAGAGCCAGACCTCAACAAAGGCGAAAGTGTCTGCATTGACCGCTGCGTTGCAAAATTCACCGAAGTCCAGAAAAAAGTGGGCGAAAAACTGCAAAGTAGAGGAGCAGCTAACGCAGGTGCCGCCGCTGGAACGCTCGGTTCGCTATAATACTACATTCACAGTCAAACCTTCCAGACAATAATATTGGCGCAAAGCGAAAGGAAAGCATTTCTAAACGAGTCTGGGACTTGCCAGTCCAACATTGGCATGCACTTATTTCGCGACACCTGGGAAGCATTGCTCCATGGTCTTGTTGTGACGATTTTGAGCATGCTCAGTGAGGCTGTGAAGATATGAGGCTATCGTTGCAAATGAGGTGGTAAACTGACGCTGGAGCACGAGTAGTGATCAACTGAAGATCAGCAAAATCAGCGAGCTATGAACGCCTTAGAAATATACAGTGTTACTGACGAAGGGCTGCCTGCAATCGCTGCATACAATTGACTTGGCTGCCTCGTTGACTTTAGATTGGCTTTTGGAACCTTTAGCGGCGTTTTTATCGGCGTTGCGTTCGCGCTTTTGCTGTGCTTTGGCACCCTGTTCGGAACGGTGAGTGGGACCTGGAAGATAGAGGACTGGGTCGTACGTTGCCCATTGCGAGGTATATGGTACGAGGAGAAGTGATAGAAAAGGGCTGGAAAAGGCAATGTGATCGATCGGGCCGGAAAAGACTTGGAAGTCGGATTTTTATCTTTGCGGCCAATTTGCGGAGCGCGATATGGCTCACTGTACTCCGTTCTCGAACTTGCATCATGTCCATCACTGCCCTTGCTGCTATCGCTAACCAAGTCAAGTTCAACATCCTCGCCGATTCCCATGTCGCCGACAACGCGTCCAAGGCGGAGGAGATCGCCCGCACCTTCATCTGTCCGTCCGTTCATTGTTCTTTCCAAAAGTGTACTGACCGTCGTCGCACTATGCAGCGGACACGGTCACAGGTGCGGCCTTGTAAATTTCTCTCGTGCCAACTCTATGTTTACCCGCTTTACTAGTCCCCACTCCAGAAATGCTTTCTTATGCCGCCCTCGCGACGATCGGAGACGATGTATACCACGATCCTTCGACAAAGTATGTTTTCATTGCTGACGTGTAATCTCGCTGATTTCTGTTGTGATTCATCAGCGCCCTTGAGACCCACATGGCTCAGCTGACGGGGAAAGAAGCCGGATTGTTCATGCCTTCTGGTACTGCTTCCAACCAGATTGCTCTGAGAACACATCTGAAGCAACCTCCCTACTCCATACTATGCGACCACCGGGCCCATATCCATAAGTCTGTCCCCAATAATGTCTTCTTCATCCCCTCGCTGATGCCGGATATCAGGTACGAGGCTGGTGGCAGCGCATTCCATTCTGGCGCAGCAGTGCTACCAATAATTCCGTCCAATGGTATCGATTTGATTTCAATGCCGTCTTTCTGAAGATCATATCAATCTATTCATCATGAATTTCAGGGCATCATCTAACCCTTGCTGACGTCGAGCCTAATGCCGTCATCGGGTCTGATATTCACTTGCAAGTCGTTCATTCACTTACGTTTTTCGTCTCTTTTTACGTGTCGCAGCGCTCCAACCCAAGTTATCTCTCTTGAGAACACACTGAACGGCACGATCTTTCCGCAAGAGGACATCATTGCCATTTCCGACTGGGCACATTCTCATGGCATGAAGATGCATCTTGATGGTGCCCGCATTTGGCATGTTGCTGTTGAGACTCAGACTTCACTCAAAGAACTGCTTGCTCCCTTTGACTCGGTTAGCCTATGCTTCAGTAAAGGCTTAGGTGCATAATCAACCATCATGCTTTCCACCATTGATCTTATGATTTTTAGGTGCTCCAATAGGCTCCTGTCTCGTTGGTCCCAGGGAATTTATCAATAAGGCTCGTTGGTTCCGTAAACTTTTCGGGGGCGGAATGCGCCAGACCGGTATACTGGCCGCTTCGGCCGCGTACGCATTAACTCACAACTTCCCTCAACTGCAAAGAGTCCATCTCCTCGCCAGAAAACTTGAGGCTGGCTTGCAAGCCATCGGCGCGGAAATTACGAGTAAGGCGGAAACTTGCATGGTGAGCTTGTAAGAATCGCTTAGGAATCGTATAATGACATGCCTTTTCAGGTGTTTTATGATCCCTCTCCCATTGGTCTGGATTATAACGAAATCGCTGAGCGAGCCAGCATGTTACCTAACCCACTGTTCCTTGGTGGTTCTCGTCTCGTAGTCCATATACAGACGAGCGAAGCTGCTGTGGATGATTTCCTCGCATTGATCAGCGAGCTCGCAGAAGAAAAGAAAAAGGAAGGTTTTATCCAGCCGGACCCTTCGACGGAACAAAAGGTCCATAAAGACATATATGTCAGGCGTGTCGCCAAGCCCAACATAAATTAGAGTTTGTCATGAGCCAGGTCTTGGATGTTCTTTTACCGCTGTCTGGTCTGCTCCATAGTCAATGGGTTCAAAAACTTTTTTCAAAACAGTATCATTAATAACACAACACTCCGTGAGACCACGGTCAGTCAAATCAATCATCAGAACGGTCATATCATATCATCAGAAAGGTAAGAAATCTCTGTCTCGTCATCCACGACGAAACTGTCGAGCATATACTCGTCCGGTTCTTCATCCTCCCTTGGTGGTGAGCTTGATACATGTTGACGTTGCCTTGTACTCGATCCAAGACCGAACATTCCACGCCTACGAGGAGCGTTTGCGAAGGCAGGAGCCTTTGTACCTATGGGAGCTTGAGTGAACAGACTCTGGCGGTATGCCAAGGTCTGGTCATAAGAAGGGGAAAGCTGCGTCTCAGGTAGCTCCTCAAGAAACTTCCGATCTTCCTCGGTTTCCTCGTCCTCAGGGCCAGACGAGCCTGCACTAGTTTCATCGCCAGAGTGTTCCGCTTCAATATCAAAGACCTCGTTCGCCTGTACGTTGACGCTCATGTGAACCTTTCTTAGTCCCTTGCGGTCAAGTTTGGGAGATTTACGGCGGTGTAACCGTCGTGGGACAGGCGATGAAATTATTATACTAGGAGAATCAAGAAAAGGTAGTCGCTTTGCTTGTGCAAGTGGCCGCACGGGAAAAGAAGGCTCTGGAATCTGTCCGTCGTCTGGCGAACCCAGCGGTGGTCCCTGTGGCAGGATAGGCGGCGGCATTTTTACTCTGGAGTCACTGCGTTTCTGAATCATGATCGGTTTCAAGGGACTACTTGATGTAGACCAGAGAGGAGAACTTGGCTGGTAATCTTGAGCGATGGAACTGGCCGTGACAAAGCCGACTGATGTATCGACGGATTTGATTAAACCATTTCCATCCTCTTGTGTCAACTTTTCGCAAGGCTGATCACCATCAGAATGATGGTGGTAGTCAGTAGTGCTCGCCTTGGCCTTCGCGATTTTGCTGACAATCGGTGAAGAATCGACAACCTCAAAATCGAAATTTTCGTCTTCATCGCCGTCTAAAAGCCATGCCATGCTCTCATCAGCATTTTCTACGGTAGTTTGAGCGGATTCAGGGACAAGAACTTCCAAAAAGGCAGATAATGAGTGGCATGGTTTGATCAGAGAAAATTTGCCTACTGACCTTGATGACCATCTTCTGAGTCAGTCAAATCAATTACAGCTCTGTTAGATGGGACCCGGGAAGGGGAAGAGGGTGGTTTCTCGTGCTTAATATCCGAGGATTCTGGATCGCCGAAGGAATGTGATTTGGGTAAGTCAACCGGACCGCGTTCGACATCCACATCGCCCATATCGTCCATACCACTACGGGATAACTGACTCGAAGACAATAAGGCAGTACATTTCTTTTGTTTTGCTTCTTTCAATTTTATTGGAACGGTCGTCTTGGACCTGCGTAGTGTAACCTTATCTGAGCGTTTCGATGACGAAGGCACAAATGATTTTGTGCGACGCGGGGCTGCATTGACGATCCCAGATTCAATTTCCATGTCCGTGTCGTCGTCCTCTCCGGCGTTGTCGAAGTCCTTCCTCTGCACTTGTAGGTTCAACTTTTTCTGCTTCTTTCTTGGTTTGACGAGGAGATCTGCGACAGAGACAAAACCTGTACTGGCACCGACCGGGATATTTCTCAAGATGTCGTCATTTCGTTTGCGCTTCGTACCCGAGGTGGGAGAGCGATTCTCCTTTGTGGATCTCTTCCTTCCCTCATTGCGAATATATTCCTGAATTTCCATGGCCTTTTGCAAACACTCAGGTTTGATATGGTCGGGTAGTAAGCGGGGAACGTCCGTGTAAAACTCGAGTTGTTCACCACGTAAGATGGTCTTTTGTACCTCCTTATACGTATCCTTGGCTTTTTCAAGGTTCAACTCCTCCCTCCCTTCTGCGAGAAGGACATGAACGACACCTGCTCGCTTACGTCCAGTCCTGCCTAGTCGTTGAAGCTATTGAAATGTCCTGGTGAGCAAAGTCTTCTCATATGCAAGGTAATGCATTACCATGCGAATAGGAGTTTTCTGGGCATCATAGCAAACAATCAAGTCTACTTCACCTATGTCTAGTCCTTCCTCTCCGATGGACGTCGCAACCAGAACATTGAATTCACCAGCCTTGAATCTTTGAATGACCTGAAGTGCAAGCCTCATCAAAGCATGCAAGGATCAAGAACTGAGGGGAAAACGTACTTCAAGTTGTTCCTTCTGAGCAAGGCCCTTCTTGCCCTGCTTGTCAGTTCCTTGTCCAATGAACTTGTGCGCTCTGATAAGTGGACGCTCAAAGTTTAAGGCATCAACGATCTCATCAACAGCTTCTCTGAAGGTGACAAAGACCATGACCCTCGTTTCGTCATGTGTTGCGTCGTCTTCGTCAGGAAGTCGCTGACCAAAATGTTGAATGATCAGAGTTCTAAGGCGATCCATCTTTGGATGCACAGAAAAGCCGCGAGCCTTCTGGTCGTTGAGCTCACGTAGGACGGTTTGGAAGAGAGGATCCTCGCGTAAGCCCTTTTTTCTCGAAGCAGCTGCAGCCTGCTTCTGTCCTGGCATAGTTTCTTCGTCTCCTGCGCGAGAAAGTTCCTGTAGGTACGTGTAGCACATACCCATGGTGCCCTCAATCTTGAAAGAATGATCAAGATACTGTTATTCATAGAAGAGAACGAGGCCAACCAGATAGGCCATTGCTCGAGCTAGAGACGCAAGTCGCGATAATGAGGAGTAAGCCCATCGTTCTTCTTTCTGAAGTTTACTCATCCGAGCCTGCGCAGCATACGAATGTAATTTTACTGGGTCTGGTGAGCCCCGAAGTATTCCGCTTCGCCTAACAGGCTTGAGATCTTTCTGATGGCCGGTCAATACGCAGCACAACACGTAGCGAAAAGGACGATTTCGTACCTCCATCAGGGCAGCAAGAGGTCCTTTGACCTTGTTGACATCCTCAGTCATGGTGATGATGTGCTGCTCGATCCTCTGTAAAAAGATAAAAATGAAATGTGATCTACGTGGCAGGATCCTCATATGTACCTTGTGGTGGATAAATGATTTAAGGTCTAGGCTGTTTTCATCTCGAATTTCGATGTGGCTGATATGCAGGCCGTCAATAAGGTTTTGCACGGCATCAGGATTTCCTCCAGGAGTTGCAGTAAGAGCCAGGATTCGAAAGTGAGGGTTCTTAGCCATGAGGAATCGAACAATTTGGTTGTATGCGTAATCGCCGGTAGCCCTGTGAGCCTCATCTGTGACATTTTATCAACATTAGGACTTCTTTATGTCCTCTAGATGTACCTATCACAAGCAGCACGATGTCATGCACGTCACAAGTCTCTGCTTTTAGGTCATTAACAAGAGTTTGAGGGGTCATGTAGAAGACACGTTTTTCTTTCCACTAATAGACTGCTATAGTCAATCATTATTGCATAAACAAATGAATTCCCCACCAGGCGTCCTCGAGCAGGCTTTGATATTTGACCTGTCAGTTCTGCGGCATCACAACCGGGAATACCACATGTTTGATGACACGCTTCGATTTGTTGGGCTACGAGAGGTTTAGTTGGTGCAACGAAAACGACTTTTCCTTCTGGATACCACCGGTAATCTACACCTTTTGGTCAGCACAAGGATTATCGGCCGAGGCGGATCCATGTACAATTTAACATGACAACTCCAGCAATGAAAGTTTTGCCGAGTCCCGTTGGAAGAGCAACTATTGTATTGTCGAAAAGGCAGTGCTTCACAATATTAAATTGATAATCGCGCTTCGGTCTATTCAGAGGATATATCCAATGTTTGGCTTCCAGAAGATCTGGTTTCAATTTCATAGGCGGAGGCTATCCAAAGCACATAAATAGTCATGAAAGACCTACGAATAAACTGAAACATACAGGTCTGGAGAAAAGTCAATCCTGTAATTATAAGCCGAGTATAGGATGATCATTGAAACTCACCCGACTGGAAAAAGGATCAGCGTGAGTTATGAGAGGCCACTTCCAGGCGCTTACCTGGTACAAATGGGGCAGGAAATTGCTCAAATTCAACTGCTTCCTCTTCCCGCTCATCAAAGTCATATGAAGTCTTCCCTTTTCCCTTGGACTTCCCTGACTTGAGACCAGACTTTGCAAATGCAGTCTGATCCCAGACTTTGGGTTTTTGCGCTTGTTTTTCAAAAGGATTGCAAGAGACCGACTTGTTCCTTTGCATTTGAGATCTTCTGGGTGCTGAAGAAGATGCTGGTAGAACGCTACCGTACAGTGTAGTCTGAAGAGTAGTCGATCCAGTCCTACTCAGGCTCGGACCAGCAATGGGCCGAACTTTGCTACTGTACGCGTCATTTGCAAAGTCATCTAGCTTCCGTAGGTCATTTTCATTTAGATCGAGGGTGAGATCATAAAAAGAGTCATTCTCCGCGGGAAACCCTGATGTTGGCACCGATGAAGTTCTCGGAGGCGACTTGAGAGCTGCTGCTTCAATGGCATCAAGTTCGTCAAAAGCTGCATCATTTAAGTCGTCGCCTTCGAAATAACCGTCGGAGCTCATAGGATTTTGAAAGGTAATGTGAAGAGACGAGGCAATTACTTGATGTCAACAGTTTGAGTCTATCCGCGTCGCGGTCACATGAAGGAACAAAGAAAGACAAATCTCAGTAATCTCATACGACAGTAATATTTGTACATTTGACGCGATCCTGGTAACTGAAAAACATGCATTGTTCAAGCATGATGTTGGTTCAAATGGAGACAGGCCCTGTCAAATCGCCAAGCGCACTATAGAAGTATGAAACACCTTCATACAACCTAAAAGTTTCTCCATGTCCCTCTGTTTTAAGTCCTATTGCTTATATCGCACAGGCGAAAGATGCTTATAGGGATGAGGACAAGGATATTTTCAAAACATGAGAAACCAGTGTGATGGCTATCAAGTATCGCCCGGCGCTGTTTCTTCGAGCGTAAGACCAACGCCCATTGTTATATCGCATGGTAATAATACGCATGGGTGACTCGTGTCTATTGAGTTCCCTCAGCAAGTAATGAGCATGTTTTGAACGAGGGGGAATTCAGGCAATGTTCTGACGAAAATGGGTTCCTCAAAGCAGCTGGTAGGAGCGCGTGACAGGCGGAACATGGGAAATCGGACTCAACACCTTCCTGTGTCTAACCACCACTATCCTGTATTTAAGCTTGCGCACTCCGAATCAATAAACTATCTCCCCTATACCTGCTGTTTTCTAACTCTTTTGCTTTTTTCTTGACCATCTAGCTGCTCATTACTCAAATTCCTCTCGAAAGTACAGTGAAATCGCCATGGGCATGAGTTATCGTCGCTATCTTTCAGGTGAACGTATCTACGGCTGCTCTACTTGCAAGACACATCTTGCCACTATCCATTCCATGATGTCAAGGGTATGATTGATTATTTTCAGCACTCTCGAAGTCCTTTAATTGCCAGCCCCGTCAGGCTTTCAATGGGCAACATGGTCGGGCATATCTCTTCGATGGAGTGTACGTGATTTGATCCTCTCTCACTCTGCTAGATAATTTTGAGTAATCCTTACTTACCACCAGCGTAAACGTCATCGAGGGCGAGCCCAACGATCGCCCAATGACGACGGGCAACCACACTGTTCGAGATATCTATTGTTGTCGATGCGGGATCACTCTCGGTTGGAAATATGTAAGTCAATCTGTTCATTTGGTCTTTCTGGCATCTAAACCTTGAAACAATAGGACAAGGCCTACGAAGCGTCCCAGAAATATAAAGAGGGAAAGTACATCCTCGAACGCCACCTCCTTGTTGATGTGCAATAGTGACCACTTTACATCCTAAACATCGTTTGAACTCAACGTTGTCGGTGATTTCATCCCCCCTGCCCCCTGTGTTATCGTCTCTTGTCATAGATTCTGTCGAGGGAGATCACTTAGAAGTTCCGTGCCTGTTATTACACCCAAAGGCGAGAGGAATAGGGACCGGAGTGACCGCGAAAGATGACTCACTGTCATTTCGTCCTTGGTCAATGACGCCGTTCCATGTCCTTTTCCCTCTGAAGCCTCATTGATAGCTTTTAACTCACTCAAAGCACGACGTTGATTGTTGGATTGAATTTCGACTGATCAGTCGGACTGCGTGATCTTCATCCCTCCCTTTCCTATTCATCGACATACGTCCTGTCCTCAAAGGATTCATCATTTTCCCAACCTGCCCAAGGCCCCCTCTTAGTACCAGACTCGCGTTTCTTGTATATATCAAGGATCTATTTCTCATGATTTGTGGATAGTAGGACCGAAAGATGTGATTATAGTTGACATACTATCATACGAGTTTTGACGACGCCAAGAGAGAGGTAATTTACTCGAGGTTTACTCAAGGTTGCTTAGAGTGGATGATAACCAAGAGAGGTCCCCAAGAAATCGTGGACCAGCGTGTAGCTGGGCGGGCGCCGCGATGTCCGAGTCGGAAGCCGGATGACATGCCGGTATGTGGTGATATTTGAACAGACTGCCGAGTGCTGCCGATGCATCCCCAAAGCCCCAAGCGATGTGTTGAAACGACCCCAACGCAATTCTGATTCAGATTTATAAAGTTCGTGGTTGCGGCTCTCTTTCCGCCATTGAGCTCTGCCCTGCTCTCCGCACTCATACTTCTTTCGACTCCTTGACGCGTTCATAATGGGTACGATCGACCTTCTGTCGGTTTCTTCTTCGCCATTTAACGCCCTTTCAGCTACAATGTCAATGTCACGACCACTTATCTCGTCGCCCCTTGCCGATTCTACACATAAACATTCAGTTTCTGCTCAACGAATCATACCACAACGCACCTCTTCATTCCCTACGTCACGCGCTCTGCGGCCGTTTCCCTCCGTCTCAAATACGCTTCGCCCTACACCAGGCAAGCCACCAGTAAAACTCATTGAACCTCCACAAAACTACCAAGGCACATTCTTGCTCGACCTCACGCAAGCAGAGTTCAGTCGACAAGGATGATACTCTACTTCATTATTGGCCATCGCCATTATACCTATCACGTCTCGACAGTTGGCCGTCTGATCCGCTCTATTTACCCTTCAAGTTGCTACCGCATTGAAAATCAGTATCAACATGCACTATGACCCATTCTCCTCATACCGTCCTCGCCCATGGACCATCACAACTTTCTATCGATAATTTTATCCATTCCTTCTCCGTACAAACAATATTTGGGCTTGTATATTAGTGTGTAGAAACGACTTGTTGAGATTCATCATTATATTGTATTGCGCGTCGCAATTTGCATGTATCTTTGAGCCAGGGGAGTATGACACGAGAGCGTCAACGCACAGCCTATTCAAGCTGGGAATTTATACCTCTCCGAATGAGCATCGCAGAGTTCGATTTCGAAAATGTTTTCCCATTGTCCCTCGTGAAATTCTGGTACAACATCTTCCTAATTATAAATGATCGAATGGCGAAGTCAGCTGCATCCGTGCATAATACCCCGAGTTCCGATACCATCCGAAGCGGCGCCGCAACATTGTCGATTTTGGACGTCGGAATTGCCAATGATTTTCCAATAAGAAAATAACATTACCAGGCTGGCCAGCCCTAGAGCTAGGATCGACGAATTTGCTTTCTGGAATCTACATAGAAGCGCCGAGGAATTTGGCATTTTGAACTGCTTATGAGTCGATAGCAAAATACCGTCTCTTTTGTACCTGACGGATTGAAAACTACTGCGATCGGAGACCTGAAATCTAGACTTTTGGCTTCTAGACTAATCTAGAACTTGAACGAGATCGACTTTGCAGTCTCCTTGAGACCGTGTGATAGTCCGAGGATGAGCGCATCGCGCGTAATGTATGATCAGATGTTCACATCTACTGCTGAGCTGACTAGAACTGACGAGCGCTGACTCCCCATGCTTACATGGTTAGCGTAATGATATCGCGTCAGGCGGTCCGTGGCAAATGGCAGATGTGGTGACAAATCGATCATAATATGACCATAGAAAACAGATGTGCTCACATTACAACGCGCCCAACCCAGGCTGAAGAGACTCGAAAGGACGGAGATGGCCGATGTGCCAGTGCCGCCACCGTTGGTGTGTAAGGATGATCATGCGGTGGAGGATCCGGACGAGAGGGATCGTGGAAAAAGCTGCCTAATAGGGAAGGATAGAAAAGGGTGGAATCGGTCAGAACCAAACCAAGACTGTTGCCGTTGGCTTGCTGCTACACACATTCACCAAGGCTCTCTCGTGCCTTTCTTTACGACCCTCGACGACCCGCACGACAACCGATATTTGATTCTCTTGTTCTTCCTTCTGCATCGTCCTTTTCGCCTCACCGTTCGTCTCTCCTATCCATCGCGTCCGTCTACTTACCCCCGCCAACTCGATTTCCTTTATCCCTTAAATTCTCTTGTGCGCTCAATTGGACTCTTCTGAGGTACTTGTCGTACTCCACACTATCTCAATCCCCCGCTCATCATCTGCCTCAGAATGGACAACTGGAGGGTCGCTGTTCTTGGTGATGGAGGTGTGGGGAAAACTGCTTTGGCTGTTCAGGCAAGTTCACTACTCATCACATTGTCTCGGATGAATGACTCTCTCCTAGTTTACCCTGAATTGTTTTGTTGGTAAGCCGTAGTATCCTCTATCTCTCCCGTTATAGACCTAATTCTCTGTCCGTGCCATTTCAATAATTAGAGGTGTGTACCAGCTGTCCCCTCGAGTACATTATATTCACTTCCTCAGACGTATGATCCTACGATAGAAGACGCATATCGAAAACAACTGGTTGTCGATAATCGAATGTGTTTTGTGGAGGTTATTGATACTGCAGGTCAGGGTAAGTAGACGCCTGTTCGATTTCCACCTTCCCACAACCGGATTTTATCATTTTTTCAGAGGAATATGCTACATTGCGTGACCAGTGGGTTAGGTGGGTGTATTGAAGGTGTTCAATTCACAATCCACTCAATGGTTATGGCCACCCAGGGAGGGACAGGGCTTCATTCTTGTTTATTCAATCGCTTCGCGATCAACTTTCGATCGACTCGAGACCTTCCGTCAATCCATGCGTCGCGTGAAACGGGGGGACCCCATCTTCATGCTCGTTGGCAATAAATGTGACAAGACTTATGAACGGGAGGTCTCAAAGGATGAGGGGGCGGCGCTTGCACGCCAATTCGGTTGTGAGTTTATCGAGACGTCCGCTAAAACCGCTCAGAACGTCGAACGCCTCTTCACCAACCTCGTCCGCGCCCTACGACAAACACGAAGTATAGAACCCGGAGTCCCAAGCCCGGTAAAGCCGCATGAAGGGAAGAAGAAGAGATGTATTGTCATGTAGGGGACTTTTTTTGGGATCGCCTGGTTTTTTTTCTAGATTCCTTTGCCTTTACCTCCTTTGATGATACCATTATGTTCCATTTCCTGTTCTTCGTTCCTGTCTCTGGCGCCGCCTCCATAACCCGTTTTCTTCCCACCTCATTTTCCATATCTTCTCCTGCTTGCTCACCATGTAGCCGTTGCCCGCATTGTAGTTAGGGATCTCTGATGTACACTGGATGGACGGAGATGTATGTGTTTGACCTCCATCTTTGTTTGATGTGGGATGCCGGGTCGTATCAATTTGAGCTGCACAGGTTCTGAAGGCCACGTCGCATGTACCATGATGTATGACGCACATCAAGTAAATGAATGTATCTCCAGCCAATCTTTCATTTCTGCCCCGACATTGCACGCTCGATGCCTTCGCGATATTCTTGGACGACTTTTGAATGCGAGGACCCGGACTTCGTCGTTCGATCAATTCCCGACGATGTCAGTTTCAAGGTTAAACGCGCTTCGATGAGGAACAGCGAGGTTTTCCGCAAGTTATATGTACACTGATACTATGGTGTAGATGACTTAATCCTTGTTTCTAGGAGACATGTTCTTGCTCGGGGAGACAACTGCTACCAGTCAACACGAAGAATCTGTGGACCTTCACGAAACGTCAACAGCTTTGATTGCACTTTTGCATCTGCTGCATTACCCACCTGCGCCACCTGTTCTTTTGCAGCCAGAACATAATGCTCAGGAGACACTGGTCAATCATGTATTACCCAGGAGGGTATATGATACTTCGACTGTGATACCTCTTCCACTTCTTATGTCCTTGTTATATGGCCTAGTAGATAAATACGCCGTTTCTGACGCCGTCACCAAGACGCTGAATGGGCATCTACTGGCTCATGCGCCTCACTATCCTCTCCCTGTCTATGCGTTTGCTATTTCCAGCGGATTGGATGATGTTGCATCCGAAGCGAGCCAGTACATGCTACCATTGATAACATATACCGCAGATGAGGTGGCAGTCATCCCAACAGTCTCTGCCTATCATAAGATCGTGTGTCTACAAGCACGGCGCGTCAAGGCAATGCGTGACCTGATCTTAGGCGAAGACATCTTCCCCCACGGTGAGCACTTTACCCGAGATTGAAGCGTGAGGATCCCAGTTACCGAGCTCATACAAGGTTATGGAGCATGTCCCTCACATCGACGTGAGGCCATCGCTTCTTGGGAGGCGAAACGTACAAATCTAGCGACGGTAGTCGAAACCAGTATGTCTCATTCTCACATTACTTATTTCATTCTAAAGTCTCGTTCAGCAACTGATATATCAGGTGAAATGGAAGGTGTGGCAGAGATGTTGCCCCAGGGTTGTCAAATGTGTCAAAAAGCCTGCACGGCTGCAGTTCAGATGCTCGCCGTGAGTGTCTCCCATCACCTCGTCAGATATGTTCTAAAGGACAAGACGTGTATTTTAAAAACCAGTACAAAAGCCAACGAATTATTAAAAGGATAGACCAGCTCCCTGGTATATGAATACATTGCCTGCGAAGTCAAAGGGGGATAGCATGATATGATTACTCCTCGGGAGTGGTATCTAAGTTTTAGTGTATCATGTATTATGCCAAAGCAAAGTTTTTAGATTACTCCAGGTTTCTGAGTCACGATATAGGTATGTCATGGAGTTGAACATCCCAGGCTGTATGGTTTCGCCACGGTGTCGGAATAGCCACATCACTGCTCCCCAGGATAGAGCAGCAAAAACCGTGAAGTAGCGAGAATCAGGTGGGAGGGGTTTGATGGCGGAACCAGTAGGCGAGCTTGAAGAGGCACCTCCGGCCCGTGGTAGGAATGACGAGATGACACGGGATACAACATAGAGTACAATCTGAATAGATTAGCTTTGTTTGATAAATTTGAACGACCAATCATACCTGTTCGTTGACAGCATTCCTATCTCCAAACACAGTATATCCACCGAGCAGACCGGCTATAAAACTGTCACTACTCCGTTCTTTCCCACCATTTGTTTTGCGCTGGATCAATAGGAAAGTTTTGTAGAGAGTGACGAATTTGGCGAGGTTGAAAGCGTGCTGTCTTGTTGCACGGTAGATATGCCGGACACGGGACATCCAACTAGACAGAATGTCAGGGACATGAAGTATGATTTGGGTAGGTCGTTCTCTTACTCTCCACGGCCAAATAGTATAGACATGACTACAGCATGAGGAAACCTGACCTTAACACCATAGACAAAGCCATTACGAGCGCCTTTGAGGATCGCCAGATAATCATGGAATGCAGGGTTTATCACAATAGCATGTAGAGCGTCCATCGGTGAAGGTAGTAGATTGAAAACCGCGAGCGGACAACAGCGGACCAGGTTACACTTATAAGTAATCGAAATGCGATCAAAGTAGATCAACTTGACGCGGGCAATCACATGCGCCGTCTTTTTCTCCCCGGACCGACGTATGCAAAGATGGTTAAAAGCTAGTTATGTACATATCTGATGTGATGTTTCGCAGTGTTATGTCAGCTGGGAGACCTGGTAGGATATAAGGGAAGCAAGGAACGGAATCATCTCTTTCTCTACGACAGGAAAGTATCGGTACGGCGTTCATTTGAATCCGTGCAAGTAGTAATAGCATCTGCTACTACAGATACTAAGTATAGACTGCCGAATATCGTTGTATATATTCGGATTGCACTCCGTGCTCATGTGAACTCGATTGATCACGTTGTGCTTAAACTTTTACCATGTCCAAGACCAAGTCGAAACAGCAAGAGGCTCTACAATTTCTTGATGATCTCGACTCTTTTACGCCGCCCCCAGAAATTGATCCTTCTAACTCGGCTAGCAAGTCCAGCAGCACAGGTCAACCGACTAGTAACGAAGGCGAAGCTGAAGTTCTAGCTTTCCTCGATGAGATAACTCAGAAGAGTGCAGAGCCCACTCGCCCCGCTTCTGTACACACCGAACGCCCTCTTTCACGTTCTGGGACACCCACGCTGCGCAAGAGTACTGAAAGAGTCAAACTTGGCGGGGGGCCAGTATCACACTCAACTTCTTCTTCGGCATCATCACTGTCTAGGACTCCTTCCGCCAACGAGAAGGCCAACTCGGCTCCCAGTCCCAAAGGGACTCCCTGGGGATGGGGCTCCGTTTGGTCTACCGCATCTGCTGCTATCCAACAAGCCAAGACCGTCGTTGATGAACAAGTCAAGGCTCTTCCCAGTAATGAACATGCACGAAAGTGGGGCGAGGGTGTCATTGAATATGCCAAAGCAGCGCAGCTTGACAAACTTGGTACGTCTACACCCAACTCCAACCAATTCTTTCCTTGACACCAGACAACGTAGGCCAAGACTTCAAGCGTGTCGGCTTATCTACTCTTACTGACATTCTAAACGTTGTTGCACCACCAATATCTGAGCACGAAGTCATTCAAATCTGGTTGAGCCATGAAATGCAAGGCTATGAAGGAGTAGAATCCCTCGTTTATCGCGCTCTATCACGGGTAGGTTTCCTTATCTCAAAGTGGCTTTCGGTCGCCAACTTGGTTTCAGGTTATGGAACAAGTCGAAGGTGGTGACCTCGTCGTGAACAGAGGTGACGAGTCGCGGCCCAAGACGGGTGGAACTCAAAGAAACTTCAATGCGGTTGAAGGATACGAAGCTGCTCACAAACTTGCTCAGGTAAAAATGAAGTGCCAGTTTCTTCATGTAAATGACTGAGTGTAATGATTTCAAGGCTGATATCGAGGAGCTCATTAGAAACAAGATTACATCTCCTGGTCCGACGGCCACTCAGACTACGACAACTTATTCTCATGTCTACCTACGTGTACAACCCTACTATAGCAGCTGTGGTTCGATTGGGTTGTCCCAAACACCTGAAATATCACAACCCCGCCAGCTTCAATTTTTATTATACCTTTCAGATCCCGAGCACCAATTGATGCATACAACCGTCACGCAGGCTGTTCCCGGAAAGTGGCTGGGCATCTGGGATGAGTTTGACTGGGTTGAAGATTTAGTTGCTGAGGCACTGAGAGTAGGTGTCGAGGTTGTCGGACAGGAGTATCTAGTTGCGAGGATGGGGTGGGGTGGTCAGGCTAAGGAGGTACAAGGCGATACCAACAAAGATTACACAAGTGGTGAGTCGGACGCAAAGGGTATCAGTCAGGATTCGTGATTCTTGCATGATCTATGTATCGCACAAGTTTTATGAACTATTATGTCGAGACATGATAAACGATAATTTTCATGTTCCCCAATTCAAACGTACAGAATGACTGCCTATCTATTTTTTAACCTCCTCAGGCTTTGGAGGAGGAAGATGTTTAAGGTTATCTGGCTTGCGAGGGGTTGTCCCGTCTCCAATTTGCTCCCAAGGCGATAAAGATTCGAAGTTCCTGAACAAAGTGAAGGCTCAGCACAAAAAAAAAATAAGAATACCGAAGAACACACCGGAATGCCTGAGTGAGTTGCAAAGGTTCATAAACAACACGCTTGCGTTCCTCGTCATATCGGAGTTCCGTGTAGCCCTGTCATTGGCTCAATATAGGCAAAAACAGGAACGAGGTCAAGATGTGCGGTGCTTACCGTCAATGGGAAGTCCTTTCGAAGGGGGTGTCCCTCGAACCCTGAAACAGTGTGTTAAGAATAATATAATGTGCTAGTGTTCCGTTTTTGCTGACCGTAGTCTGTCAATATCCGACGACTAAACAGAAAATTCAGCGAGGCTCATCATCGTTATGTTCTCAATGAGGACGTACAGATCTGGATGATTGCTGAAGAAAATTCCGTATAGGTCCCAGGCCTCTCTCTCGTACCTATCACAGGATTGATACCTTCGTTTCAAGTCGTGAAAATCACATACCAGTCTGCGCCCCGGAAGAGTTCACAAGCACTCGGAACGTGATCAGCCTCTCCTGCGTATGTCTTCACCCGGATCCTTCCTTGGTGCTTGACGCTAAGGAGATGATAAACAACCTCGAAGCGTTTCTCCCTCTCCGGAAAGTCAACCCCGCTGATGTCCATGACAGACTTGAATTGGCATTGGGAGTGATCACGCAGAAAAGTAAGCACAGGTATGATGCCGGAAGGGGCGGTGTAGAGAGTTAACTCGTCCTTAACGACGGAGAACTGCTGGATGAACTTCGGAAGTGATTGTATGAGGTAAGAGCCGTAAGTGTGTAGAGCCTCAGTGGTCTCTGCATACTTGGAGACAGTAGGATTGGGAGACGTTGGCTCAGTAAACGGCGAAGCTGAAGCTGTAGAAGATGAGGAGTAGCCAGAGACGGAAATTGAAAGAATATCCACCTTTGAAGGAGGGAGACGAGTGGATACGCCTACCGGGGGAGGCAACGGAGCGCAACACCGGAGACAGAGCAATATTTTTGAAGCTGCGGCCTGCGCGCGTCGCTATACGGAACGCCATGCTTGGTTGGAGAAGATGGTACCGACGTCCAAACGATACTCGGAAGTTGCCGGACCGTCACTTCAGACATAAACTCGACAATCTCAACCATTTACGAATAGAAATGGCTGAAATTTCTTCCCATCCAGAGATTTTTGACTCTCTGCCCTACTATGACGATGAACTTCAAAAATACCCAGATTTGAAGCTCAAGGTCGATCAGGAGTTAGCACGGGAGCCAAAACCACCATCCACTTTGCATCCTCGCGTTCCCCCACCTTTTGAACTATTTTCTGTTCGTGAGCATGACTCTTTGTTTGATAAGTGTCACAGGAACTAAAATCAGATTACTAGAATAATGTCTTGTTACGTGCTGAACTCGAGCGCGTTGAATCTCATCAACCATTTCCTTCGCTGGATTCTTTACGATACCAATTGCCTGCGCCGTCGTCCACCCCAGGGACAGATGAGGAATGGAAGGCCGCGCTTGATAACGCTCATGCTCAACTTGAACATCAAAAAATACGGTTCGTGCCTTCTCTGCACATGTTGTTTACACCTACATATATATTACAGGCTAACTAACCTTACATTACTGCAAAAATATGGCCCGAACGCATGGCGGATACATAATTATCTTCTCGAAGCAGCAGCAAAGCAAATCGAAAACGCTCTAGAAGACCTCAAGCAGCTTACAGTCGAAGTCAATCGCGAACGTAAAAATAATCAGGCATGTCTTGAGTGTCTCTTTGTGTTTACGTCATTAATAGACTTGGGTGTTATCAGGATCATCTTGGAAAGCAGCTCACGTCTTTGGAAACACGGTGGACAGAGTTGATTTCTAGTGTCCTACAGATCGAGATGGCCAATGTGGCATTGGATGCTGAGATTGAGAGGCTGAACAAACGGGAGGTGGAGCTGTCCGAGCTTTGAGATCGTGATACATGCTACATGTTGCATCGTTGTATAGTATTCCATTGTTACATATGTAAAATCGTTTTTCGTCTTGAGCTCGACTTTCCAGTCGGCCGGCCGGTAACTTGATTAGGCAACTGTCCGGTAACTAGCGGCCGTAAGGAGAGCTTGAACTGTCAGTGAGAATTCTATGTTCCTCTCCCTGTAACTGGTGGCATATCTCTCCAGGTGAGCTTTACTCCTTCTCATTTTCCATCCTATCTGACATGCTGAATTTTCACCTCGATTCGTCTGTGTCTGTTGCGAGCAGTCAACACAAGGGAAGAAAAAACTCAGACAAGCGTCCCGCGACGCGTCTATGGCTAATACCAACAACGAACCTACTGGGTCATCACAATCGCCTGGAACGGAGGGGAAAGCCCCGACAATTGAGTGTATCATTGGTGGAGGAGAGGTGCAGGAAGGCAAAGATCTAGGGGATGTCCCCAAGACGGTTGTAGCGAATGATGCTGAGAAGGCTCCATCAACAACCTCGAATAACCCCACCAAAGCCAGTACCAGTTCTGTGCGACCTTCTCTGGTCCAACTTGGATCTGGCTCAACGCACCATCCATCTTCGACCCACCCTAAACGTTTCAGTGCCGTAAATATCAATAAGAAATTTCTCGAGAAGAATTCGTCTGCCTCAGTCTCCTCTCCTACATCCCAACCTGCGATCAAAGCAGGAGGCCCATCTTGTGAGCAGTCGTCTTTCATTTCAATTAACTACTCGATTAAACTTTTCTAACAGTGGCACGACCACAAACTCAATCTGCAGTGATACACTCGCGTCTGGTCACCGCGAAGCTCACGTCGACTTCACCAGCATCGTCTACAAGCGGTGCAGGTTGGTCTCGTTCACCTTCCGTAGCTCCGCAAAACGTGACAGGAACGCACTCACCCAATACTAGCTCGCCACCCCTTCCTACCACCAATCTTGGAGCCAATACCTCAATTACGGGAGCTCCGCAGCTGCCTCATGTCGGTAAAGTCATACAGCCACAACCGAGAGTAGCTTCCGCTCTTGCAGGAATATCACAGAAGGATCCGTCAGGACTCGCTAAACCGGTCTGGGGAAATGTGAAGTCTACAACTGTTGCTCAACGGCCGGACGTCCGAAATGACTTTCCTACTGCTGCAGAGGTTGCGCAAGGTATGTGTTGAGAGAATGGTTTTGATGATCACATGCTTAGTTTTATGCAGGGGCACCACCCCCGCGTACTACAAGGCCAAATGACATCCGAGAAATTGCTGAAAGTCCCGCTACGAGTAAGCCCGCCCGAATCGAAGAAGCCGATGCCTTTCGAGGTGTGCATCTCGATCCCAACACACATCATTGGGACGAAGTAAGTTGCTGGAGCTTAAAACGGTTTTGGAAGGAAGACTAAACTCCTTCAGATGGAAGAAGATGACGACAACTTCCTTGACACTGTAATTGAATTTGGTGATGGACGGCAATATAAAATTGATGCCAATAATGCAACGTCCTCTTTGACAACGACGGATTTAGATTCTTCGATTGACGCTGCGCGTGGCACGTCGAAACTTGATGACACTTCGCCATCCCATACAGCACCAAATTTACCAGTCAAGAAAGAGGAAAGATTTGCAGACGATTTCGATCGTAGCTGGCCAAGAACTTCTCCTTCAACCTCTCGAGACGTTCCTCTTCCTTCCAATCGGTCAGGGACATCTCATTTCCCACCATCACCTGTAGGACCTCAAGAGACGCTCGTTCAACAGGAATCAGCAAAAGTCCTTTTTAACGAACGCTCGAACCGATTGGAACCATACAGCAACGGTCAGCGACCTGGACATAATACCTCGAGAAAGGGCAGTTGGCATGACTCCTCTTTATCTCCAACTGAGCCGCGGACTGCTCGAGAGTTCCTCCCAACTCCTCAGTCTTCAAATATCCAACTTCTACAGAAATCTGGAGATACGCAGACTCGTCATCGACAGTTTAGTAATGCCAGTACAAGCAGTGGTTTCGGACCTGGATCTTCAAACGCACATAATCGTGATAAAGATGTAACAAGGCGAGATGGTGTGCCATCAAGTGCACGCCTGTCCAAAGATAGCTTTGGGCCGCCATCCGCGAAGGATAGAGAACCGCACAGCGAAAGAGGACGACGTTCAGAGATGGCCCCTCCGCCCCTTCCAGCACATGCAGTGCGCCGTCCCTCGCGCGATGATGGAAGGCAACTACCACCACATCTGTCTCAAGCACTTCCCACCACAGCCATCAGACAGGACGGCAGGCATTCACGCGAATCACGTTTCACGCCACAACGAGAGACGAGTGCACATTCTGCACGCCTGCCTTCTCAATCGCCTGTGCTATCTCATGCATCTGCTATTCGCACATCTCCTACCGTTCCACTGACTCCGCTCCCTCAACTCAGTGCACATGATATTGACGAAGCTCGAAAGGATGTGATGCAGAGTGCTGCGGCTCGGGCGAAACAGAGACGCCAACATGAGGAGGAGGAGCGTGAAAAGGAAAAGGAACGTGCCAGGCGAAAGGCTGCCGAGCTTGAGGAGCGAATTAAAGCTGCCGAAACTGCGAAGGCTCTAATACAAGAGAAACTTGAAGCGGAAAAAGTCGCTCGTCAACAACAGGTACAGGACTTTTGAGATATGAGATGTGTTTGCTGATCAGTGTCTAGCAGGAAGAAGCTGTTGCCATTATCGAGGAAGCTATCAAAGGTGTTCAGCCGCTGCCGGAATCGATCGTCGATTCTCGCACACCGAGATTATCAATACAAAGATTCCCGCCACTGAAAGCACTACGATCTTCTGAATCTGCTGGTGTGAAGCACGATTCCGAACAGATATCTAATTCCGCTTCAAGAAACCTTTCATCGCAAACCTCAACAATTTTTACAGAACAGAGTGATACATGGAGGACCAAGACGGCCCCACGGCTCCCTATGTCAGCGTCACATTCTGGGCCCCCCGCTCCTTCCTTTATTACTCCTACTCAGGTGGAATCACTTGTTGATGGTGCTGATGATCTTGAGGTCGTTGATTTCATGGACATGGCTAAGTTCATGGGTGTTTCCAGTGCTGATGCAAGCACGAAATCTGGAGCCACAAATGGATCGTCTGCACCCCAACCAACTTCTCGCCCTGTGGCTAGTGATTTTTTCGACGTTGAGCCTTCTTTTACTGAGTCACTATCTCCTTCTCTTTCTAATGCCACCAAAGCAACCAAATCACAAGATTTGCGACCTGAGGCTTCCATTCATGATCACACAAACTCGGACTCGTCCCACCTTTCTGACTCGGTATCAGGAGTGACACCTAAGACTTCGCTATCTTCGAGAGATCATTCAGCGACTATATTGCCGACTCAAATGAGCACGCGGACTGCTCGAAGTCAGCCTTTTTACAAGGAAGCGGCAATGTCTGCGTTGGACGACGTGATGTCACGTATCAAAGGGGCATTGGATGGGATGCAAGCTGAAGAAGGGATGAAAGATGGAGCTCCCTCGGTACTGCAATTTGTGAATAAAAATCAAGCTGTCCTTGCGGTCAAGTCGTCTATACAGAAGGAGCGGTGGATTCCTCCAGCACTTAGACCGCATCAATTGAACCCAGAATGTGAGGCGTTGTTCCTCAGCACTTCTTCTGAACCTCCACTGTCCCCGAATCCGGTGCGGAATGGTTTCACTGTCAAGCTTCCATTCGTATCCCCAATGTCCTTGGAACCCGTTAGCAAGAAGCAGTTGCAAGCAGCGACGAGACCACCGGGCCCGCTACGAATGGACATACTGTCCTTTGACCCTCCCGTTCAAGGCATGAACAAAAAGGACCTCTCTGTTAATGACGTCTTGTTCCACAAACTGACGGGGGGATACCGAGCAAAGAGATATCGTGTCAACTTGCCGAGGTCTAGACCAATCACTAGGATCGGTATCGCCCCTCAGCATCTTCCTCCCAAGACAGCTGGCGTCGGTGCCTTTGGGCGACCATCCGAAGCAGATGGAATGCCGTCGTGGCGCAAACCTGTCGTAACGAAGCAAGAGGAAGACGTCAATAGAGCTGTTGAGAATGGCCTTCCCCCGGCTGCCGACACTTCTAGCGCCATTATCACTTCTATTCCCATATCAAAGCCACCCGCATCCACCAAGTCAGATGGCCCGACTCATGTTCGACCTAGAGCGCCAAAGATGCCTGCCGGTTCTGCCGTTGCTATCTACCGAGACTCGAGAATAGATGCTGTAGATGTTGATCCACATACTTCCGTCAACTTCATTGTTGGGAGTGAATTGGAATCTCAGCAAGCATCCCAAGCAACGGTTCCTGACGAACAACTTAACTTGGCTGTCGTCCCTCCTGCATCAAGTTCGGAATCTACGCTAAATGCTAATACCCCACAAATTAATGGCATAAAAGAGGCAATCGACTTGGCTTCCCCCTTGGTGCCTCCTAGCAAGTCTGACAGCCAAGCTTCTCTTGACTCCGTGAGTGTGACTCGATTTAAAACCGAAGTTAACGGTTGGAACCTATTTTCACAGGTCAATCCCGTTCCTGCGACCCCGCAGATAACTCACCATACCACCTCACCGTGGACGAGGTCTTTACCCATGCCCGTGAAAGACTCACCAGCACGTGGTCCGGATCCTGAGCACCTACGGGCTGTTTGGTCTCAGACGTCAGACAAGGCTGGAATTCATGGCGTAAATTCCTTGGAAGGTATCGGAGATGATCTGACTGCGTTACCATTCACTCTGCAAGATGTTAAGTCAGAAGACGGGGAAACTCCTCCACCGTCCGTCTCAGCTCCGCCATCGAGGATGTCTATTCATGATGTAACGAAGGCTTTCCAACAAGTACCGCAGTCTCCGTCAAACCCTTCATCCTCACGTCGAACACCACCCTTGACAGCACCCCCCGCTCGTCCACCAAATTATACATATGGACTGTTACCGCCTCCTACCAACACCATACGTCCAAGTTACCCGTATCCGCCGCCGATAATGAGTCCCAGCCCCACTCTTATGTATCCTCCCGTGATTCCCACAAGCCCTGCGCCAGGTCGAATGCCGCTCAACGGTCATACGCCTTTATACGGCCAGCCCATGTCCATGTGGATGCCCATGCCAGCGGGCTCAGCCCCTCAAGCCCACACCAATATGATGCGACCTATGACTTCACCGTATCCGGCACACATGATTACCTACTCTCCGGGACCCCCCATGTATGGACCTCAGCCTCCGGTCAATGTGCAAAACCAAGCACAGCAAAGCGGACCTCAGATGAACCGTGATCGGACCATTCCCATGATGAGCCCTGTGATGCCACCTGCCGGACCTGTGATGTATGGTAGCCCTATCATGATGCCAGCACATGCAGCAGTTGCGCCAAACCACAGCTATCTCGTGCCTCCAGGCCGAGGTCAAACACGGGTGGATAATAATGGCCAGATACCACAGACTCCACAGCAGCCACATTCTCCATATAATCCACCGTCATTTCGACCAACTTGGTGAGATAGTGTTTTTCTAGCAATTCCTTATTTCTTTGTTCGTACAATTCATTAATATATATATGCTCTTGGGCACCGACAAAGAATGAGATTAAGTACGGGATCCAAGGGAGTAGGGTAAAAGGTAGTCCGTTTTGTTCTAATCGGCGAGTCGCGAGGCACGTTCTGCCGCCTCATCAAGACTATCGAATGCCTCGATCTTGAGCCCTGATTCCCGAATCATCCTGTTCAAAAGTTTTCTTTGAGTGATGCTGGAGATAGTGATACCCGAGTTGGGACATACTGTTTAGCTTCCTCTTCTTTCGTTCCTTTGAGTCTTACAACCAGAGGTACTTTCAGGTTCAGCTCTTTGGTGGCCTTGATGACACCTTCCGCGATGTAATCACAACGCATGATGCCTTCAAAATATGCTCGGCTCAAGCTAAGCCGGAAATCTTTGAGTACAGTACATACCTCCAAAGATATTGATGAAAATACTCTTGACTTTGGGGTCTTCAAGAAGGATTTCAAAAGCTTCCTTGACGGTTTCAGGAGTAGCGCCTCTGGAAAAATATAAATATAATGGTTCCAGGTGATACAAAGTACGTACCCTCCAACGTCCAAGAAGTTAGCAGGCTGTCCTCCATGAAGGGATAGAACGTCCATCGTGGCCATAGCAAGGCCAGCTCCGTTAACCAAACAACCGACCGATCCATCAAGTTTAATGAAATTGAGGTTGGCCTTCTGAGCTCGGACCTCAGAAGGTTCTTCTTGGGAAACATCCCTCAACGAAAAGACGTCCTTCTGACGGAATTCGGCGTTATCATCAAACCCAAATTTGGCATCCATGCTACGTCCGAATTCTTAACAGCAACGTCATCGATTTTTCGCGAAATGACATACCAGAGAACTTCTCCATCTGTCGTCAACGCCATGGGGTTAATTTCAATTTGAGTAGCATCCCTGTCTTTGAATATCTTGTAGAGGTTGATAAAGATAGCTGCAGCGTCGGACTGAGTCTTCTCATCTTTGAAACCAAGCTTTTGGGCGACAGAAATGGCTTTAGCTTTGGAGAGACCACTATTGAAATCGATAGGTGTGGTGATGATGGCAGTAGGGTCCTTGGCCGCCACTTCTTCAATGTTCATACCACCCTGTGCAGACGCGACTAACACGGGGCCTTGGGAAACCCGGTCATTGAGAACAGCGACATAGTACTCGTGGGCAGGCTGACGGCGTTCTGCAAGCATGACCTGTTCTCAAGTGAGAAAGGTTCCCACCATGAGAGATATCGGAACGAACAGCATTGCAGACGCGTCCTGCAGCCCCGGTCTGCTTAGTGATGAGGGAAGAACCAATCATCTTACTCGCAATTTCCTTAGCTTGTGCTGGACTGGAGCACACGATGTTACGTACGAGTGGGAAACAACGGACAGACACTCACTTATCAACCATATGGACACCCCCTTGGAATCCATTGCTGAATTTGCCTTTTCCACGACCTCCGGCAAGCACTTGAGCCTTGATTACAAGTTTATCTTTACCTGTGAATGAAAGATTAGCACGGTTAAAATCATGAAGCACCAGTATACGTGCCGAAATTCTTTGCAATGTCGAAGGCCTCTTCGGGAGTCTTTGCGGGGATGCTCTTCGGAGTAGGTATTCCATACTAGCAAACAAATTTGTTTAAACTATGTTTTTTGCGGCGGGATCGGATGGAAAACCAAGGCTCACAGAGTTGAGTAGGTTCATGGATTGGTATTCATGGATCGAGAGGTACCGCCTCTGGCCTGCAGAGGCCGCCTAGAAGAGCATCAGTCCATCTAAGATTTTCCAAAACATAGTCAAGACTTGCACGAGCAATAGATCCAACTTTTCGTATTGACACAAGCATGTTGTAGTTGTTTTCTGAACCCGGAAAGATATTGCGTCCACTTTGCCGGATACATATGTATCTTGCTTAGTAAGCACTGTCAGCCAATTAAATTCGCGCAGACGACCGGGTTGGTTTCTTCAACGGAGCGACGACGACGGTTGGCCTGTTCTAAACTCCTTCCTGTCTCTCACCCTGTCTTCTCTTGAGTTTGGCACGGGAAAAGCTCTGACAGAATAAGATTCCCTCCTTGAGTTCGGGCAGCTCAGCTTCCCGTGGGTTGCCCGAAATTAGGCAGAGAAATATTCTTTAAAGGGAGATCCTGTACGGTTGTGGCATCAGACCAGCCGGTAAGTTGTCGGCTGGCCGTGGCCCGTACTCAAAGAAACCTTTAAGCTTTTTAGCTGGTTCCGGAGTTTCTATAAACCGAGTTGTATTTAATGATAGTTATTCAGATTTCTTTTTCAACAAGTGCTTGACATTCGACCACCAACTGAAATCAGATGCAAAGTTCAGATCCAAGTAAATCGTTCTCCTCCTCCATGCCATCCAGCGGCAATCACATTGGTCAGGCAGAGCCGAGTTCACGGACTGCTGCCCCGCTGACGAGCTTGCTCCATGTTTCAAAGACCGTCTTACTCCAGGCGGTTGATCTGCTTGACAACTATCTTACTTCGGATGACCAGCTCACAATATCTTCAAAGTTTTTTCCTGGTTCAACAATTGGTTTGTTACTTCAATTAAGAAGATACTGGTTACTAACAAAATTCTCCAGGGAAGCATTTGCGCCATGCTCGCGATCACTTCGTCCTTCTAATGGACTCAATCTCTTCTCCGCCACCGTACATTCTATCGTACGACAAGAGAGGAAGGAACACTCCAATGGAAAGCAGCCGCTCTGCAGCTCGTGCAGCGCTGATGGAAGCTATTCAGCAACTTGAGACATATGTACCACAGGTCCAGATGGATACACCAATGACACTCCACGCTGTTACTCCCGATCTGCAAGAGTTTCAGACAACATTCGGTCGAGAAGTGAGTGGTAACTTTTCTGACAAGATGATGGTTGATTGTTATGTAGCTGTGGTTTGCTGGTCTGCATTGTGTTCACCATTGGTCAATGGTACGAGATCACTATTTTCCGAGACTCGTTGACTGAAATAGTCTTCTCAGGTCAGAGTCATTGCGGGAGAACTCGTAAGACTTGCTCGATAATTATAAGAACCCGCTCAATTTGCTGCTCAGAACATTCAACTCACTGATGACTTTGGATTCGCACCATCCACATTGGTTTCTCAAGGTAAACTGCAGCAGGGAATGCGGACATAATTGCCCACTCATTGGCTGGCAGGTCGACACGCGCCGCTGGGAAAGGCCAAAATGTGAGTTTAGTTAGTTGTATACATACATGTACGTAGATACTAGAGTAACTCGCAAATGAATGACATCCCCGGTGATCTTGCCAATTAGGTGATCTTGCCAATTGGTTGCAGACTGACCAAACAAACCACTACGACATTCTTCCTCCGTTTGTGCTTTTCTCCAGGTCTAGGTAGCAAGGACTTTCGAAATAGTTGAGGCTGACGTCCACGTTATGCGATAGCACCCCGAAGCATGGCAGAAAGAATGGTTCCTATCCAGGGTGAAAATCAAAAGAAACGCGTCGTATGTTGACGTTCCCTGGGCAAATCCTCTCATAGCATACCAGAATTTTAGTGTTATTTCTTTGACTCAGATATTGGAGGTTTCCACTATGGCCCTGGCCACCCGTACGTGTAGAACTCTATCATTTGTCGACGAGCTATTCATTATATCGCCAGGATGAAGCCAACTCGAATACGCATGTGCCACTCTCTCGTTATGAACTATGGACTGTATAAGAAAATGGAGATTTTCGTAAGCTCACCGGCGGCAACGGGTGGCTGATTCTTAATGCAACTTTGCTATCAATTTTTCAGAGAGCCAAGCCCGCCACCAAGCGTGAAATGACCCAGTTCCATTCGGACGAATACATCGATTTCCTGAGTCGTATCACGCCAAACAATATGAATTCGTTTATCAAAGAACAACATAAATGTTCTCGTTATCATTCGTTCTGCCTCATATCATCACTTACCATTAAATGCCAGATAACGTCGGTGACGACTGTCCCGTCTTTGACGGCCTGTTTGATTATTGTTCAATATCAGCTGGAGGTTCTATGGGTATACTCATTCTAGATCATCTCCGTCTCCATGATACTGACTGAGTGCACTCTGATAGAGGGCGCTGCGCGACTAAGTCGCGACAAGTGTGATATTGCAGTCAACTGGGCAGGGGGTCTCCATCATGCTAAAAAAAGCGAAGCAAGTGGGTTTTGTTACGTCAACGGTACGCTGACCCCTTGCTTGTATCCTCAGCATTTTCATTGTCTACCCAGATATCGTTCTCGGCATCCTTGAGCTTCTGCGGTAGGCGCTACATGAATTATCACATGACGCAGCTGACGCCTGTGTTATAGGTATCATACCAGAGTTTTGTATATTGATATCGATGTGCATCACGGCGATGGTGTTGAGGAAGCATTTTATACGACTGACCGAGTCATGACCGTGAGCTTTCACAAGTATGGCGAGTACTTCCCTGGGACTGGTGAACTTCGGGTAAGATAAAACCATTCTTGGGCTGCGTCATTTGTCGTTGACTGTTATAGGATGTCGGTGTCATGAAAGGAAAACATTACGCGCTCAATTTTCCATTAAGAGACGGTATTTCTGATGAGAATTATAAATCTGTCTTTGAACCAGTGCGTTTGAAGCAACGAATGCGTTTAGATCGAGAATTCAGCTGGATTTCTAGGTTATACGACAGGTCATGGAATCATATGACCCGTCTGCTATCGTTCTACAGTGTGGAACGGACTCCCTGTCTGGTGACAAGCTAGGATGCCTTAACCTTTCAATGCGCGGTAAGTTGTGTGTGTTACTAGGAAAATACATATTTATGAACGTTTTTAGGCCATGCTAATTGTGTGAAATTCGTCAAATCGTTCAACAAACCCCTTCTCCTCTTGGGAGGAGGTGGATATACCATGCGTAATGTGAGTCGTGCTTGGGCCTATGAGACTGGCCTCGCGGCTGGTGTAGAACTAGGACCAGGTGAGATCCTTCATCACCGGCTGATATCTACTCCTATCAACCATTCAAATCCGTACAGAAATTCCTGTCAATGAATATTATGAATATTTTGGTCCCGACTACGAGCTTGACGTCAAATCATCGAATACCGATGACTTGAATACACCTGCATATTTAGATCGCGTCAAACGTATCGTCATGGAGAACCTTAGGCATGTTGGAGGACCCCCTGGTATTCAGATGACAGGTTAGTTAAAATCAATCCGAATATCATGTAACTGGTAACCCGGAAGTACAGATATACCCTCCATGCCTATTGATGACGTTCTGGATGATCCTAACCGAGATGAGGATTTTGAGGACGTGAACGAACGTCGACCACAACGACTTCTGGACTCGCGGCGGCAGGCCGACGGAGAACTGTCAGATTCTGATGATGAGGGTGAAGGTGGTCGGAGAAACCATATGCGTCATAGGTCTCGCGACAGCGTGGAAGGTGAAAAGACCAAACGCAAGTTCGGGATGGGCGTAGGTATCATGACCTCGTCTGGTTCGACCCTCGGCCATGGGGTGGGCCCTAGTGGCCATACAACCGCCACCCGCATTCTTTCAACTTCACATCCAGATCCTTTAGATATGGAAATCGACACGCCACCTGTTGACACGCCACCTGTTGTTGACACCCCGCCAATTGCAACGCCGTCGACAACCGATGTGTCTCTTAACCAGTCAGATCCGAAAGCCCATACTACTGAGTCAGTATTAAATCATGCTACGACCATGAAGTCGTCAACAGGATCCGAGGATATGGTGTTGGATGAAACTTCCAGCGGTTCTAACGTTTAGTTTGTGTATAAACGTCGTGTGGCTTGCCTTCTCGCTCTGTCTATATATTTGAAGCTAAGCTCCTCCATGAAAGTACTTTGAAATGGCGTCCTCTTGATAATACAAGGAATAATCTGAAACCACTATGTAACTAAAAATGGTCTAAGTTAGGTTGATCACAACCAAACAACCAACTACGATTGACTTATTAACTGAGTGCGTATGTGATCCATACATAGATGCGTGAGGCCTGAGTTCGACCTGAGACCTCGGTATTGAAAGATTTCCATACAAAATCCGTGGGCAATTTCATCTGTGCTTATGTGAGGTATATGTCGGTTGACCCTGCTCTTTCTTTCCCACTCGATCTAACACTGTCTTTAAGATTACTATGGTTGACACAGCTGCGAGACCTAACACTCCCCCTCCTCGCGAATTCCCTGAGACAACCTTGCAACTGACCCCGTATCAAGTCAAACAATTCGAAATCAACCGTCTTAAAGGTGAACTCAAGCTTGACCGTCGGTCTATCAAGCACTCAATCTCGACGAATAGCAAAAGCGCGCCAAAGAGAGAAGGAGCAAGAAGCATCTACATCAAGCATGACTCTCAATGCGAATAGCAAGCGACCTCTTGGAGTAACACCAGCTATCTCGAATTCTCCCACTGCTCCAGGCGCGCCAGGGCCATTGAAGCGCGATTCACGACTAGGAACCTACTTCGAATATGACCTATCAAAGATGGTCAACTCCAGAGGTGGGTTTCTCCTAGAGGATGGAAACGAAATCGACGAGGAGGTACGGCGAAAGGAGAAAGAGAGAGAAAGACAACGTGCCCGACAGAATTTGGATCCTCGTACGTCCTCTGTATCAACTTTCATCAACTTGTGCACGACCCTGCCAATGTGAAGCTATGCACCTTGATCGAGCATTGAATCCCAAGTGTAGCGAGTGTCAATCTTTGGACATTGACCAGACCTTCAAAAAGGTGTTCGGTTGCCTAGTGTGCAAAAAGTGCCAGAATGAGAAACCGGAAAAGTATAGTCTTCTCACTAAAACGGAATGTAAAGAGGTGCGTTTCCACCTGTATTGAGAGAGTGAACATATCAAATAATTATTCGTAGGATTACCTGCTGACAGACCGTACGTTAAAACTCCTATATATGATGTTTCAATCTATTCATGCCCAGCAGCTGAGTTGCGTGACGAAGAATTACTCCCTCATCTTCTGAAAGCTAATCCGCATGCTTCGACATATGCAAACATGATGTTGTATCTGCGATACCAAGTTGAGGACTTTGCTTGGAAAAAATGGGGTTCGGCAGAGGCTTTGGATGCAGAGTATGAACGTCGAACAGCGGAAAAGAAAAGGAAAAAGAATAGAAAGTTTGAGCAAGGCTTGAAGGAGCTCCGCAAGCGTACAAAGGAGGGTGTCTGGCAGCGGAGAAAGGACGAAGAGCATAAACATGTATTTGGTGAACTGGAGAGGGGTATCAATGGTCAGAGCCAGCAAGTCTGTCACGCCTGTGGGTTCACTATAGATCTTGAGGTCATATAATTCTGCGTCCAGTATAGCTAGGTATAGTATGTAGTATGTACGTAATAAGGAATATGTAGGCATGGGAATGAATTCATAACGATATACTCACTTCCGGCATCCGGTCAAAATATACCGGACAATATATCTTATTTACCAAGTATCACAAGCAACCCGGAACTCATCTAGAGTCTACAGTGACCATCGGGGACTCCTAAAACTGCTATGGGCGATTCAAACCAAGTAGAACATGAGCAGATATCAACCTCACTCGAAGTCGAACAGTTGGACAGCAATCTTTTCCGATCGAAGTCCCTTTGGGTGCCTACTAATGCTCGTGGTGTGTTCGGAGGGTGAGTACTGAGTTTCAACCATTCATAAACGTCTGTACATCTGTGTCGACGGTATACAGACAAGTCATCAGTCAAGCATTAGTTTCCGCGACAAATTGTGTCGATCCTGCATTCGGTCTACATGTGAGTCCTATCGACAGATACAACATCACGGAGCTAATGTAAGTATGCTCGTAGTCACTACATGTGCGTCTCAGAAGATTTTCAGTCAGTCGCTACAATTGACTGTCTGCCCTAGTGTTATTTCCTTCTGAGTGCTTCTCCATCGACAGCAATCATCTACCATGTCGATCGTGTGCGTAAAGGACGCAGCTATGCAACTATATCCGTCCGTGCTAATCAGAATGGACGCACTGTATTTGTCCTAATGTGCTCTTTTCAAAAACCTGAGCCATGGCAACCTTCTCATCAGTGGCCGATGCCACATGTTCCTGGACCCGAAGATTGTGAAGATGAAGCAGTGCGACTTTTCAAAATGGCTGAATCCTCAACATCTACTTCTTGGGAAAAGAGGCTTTACCAAGATGCGTGGAAAGTTGGTCATCCCTCTACTTCTTCTTCTTTCGTTTCTCTTGCTCATAGCGGGTGCAAGGAGCGCATCAAGAGTCCTATAGCTATAAAGCGTGCAAAAGAACATCACGTCGCTGTAGACGGCACAATTGTTTATATGTATTGGATGCAAGCTCGTAATATACCGAAATACGAAGCTCCATTTCAGAAGGTGAGTGAGCTCGCCAAAGCATCCGGCACACAGAGTAACAAGATCCTAGTGCATACTTAGTTACCTCTCAGACCTGAATTTGTAAGTTTGACTTGGTCTCTACATATATCAATATCTGACTAGACATTAGTATTTCAACTGTACCGAAGATCTTAGGGCTCAAGAGACCTGGAAAAGGACCGAACTCCATAAGCATGACGGTGCGCGCCCCCATTCATTCATCGGATTACTATTCGAACGAAAGCATTACAGTCATCAATTGACCATTCAATCTATTTCTATAAGTAAGGATCTTATCATCATCCTTAGTCTCCTGAGACTAATCGGCATACATCAGCGACGACTTTGATTGTGGTGATTGGTTGCTTCATGTAGTACGTCGTCATGTTCTTGGTTCAAATACCTTCGCATTGACATCTGTTTCTCTAGGTTTCTTCTCCGCGGTCAGGATCGGGGCGAGGGGTCGTGCACGGAAGGGTTTGTCTCCTTTGTAAATCATACATTCATAACTCAATCAACAGCCAGATGTATTCACGGGATGGAAACCTTGTGGCGGTCACCTCACAGGAAGGAGTTGTTCGAGCCAACATACGGGGCCCGGCAGAGTCCAATGTGAACGCCAAACTTTGATGGATGGAAATCAGCCAAACGATAATCACTTCTAATCTTCCAACAATCTCAAACATCTAGGACTCGATAGAATACCTTGAGGACACACTAGAACAACATTCTAACCCGCACTGACACTACACATCGAGAATCCAGCAATGCGTTGAATGAGAACTCAGAATAACACACATAGATTCGGAGGTGACATAAGTATGCCATCTTTCAACTTGATTCGACAGTAAACTTGACCACAGGTAAAAATATCGATTACCCGGTACCGATGGTATCCAGAAACCAAGTCATCGAAGACATCACAAGTCAGAGCCGAAACTACTTTTGTAATACAGAAAGGAGATGGGAATAAACCCCCTTACAATATCCGGACTGATGAAAGCAAACTCAATGAGTTGCCAGAAACGTGTAGTCATGAAATGTATACAGGCGGACGAAACAAGGAAGGTGACCTAGTTCTTTCTACGGAAAGAGCAGCCTGAAGTCACAATTAGTAAGACATAATGATGACCAAAACCGTAATACATACCCTCCGTCAATCTTGCCTTTCCACCTGTGGGCTGGCACAGAACACTGGAGCAAGAACCGCAGAGAACGACGGTTTGGGCGTGCGAGAACACTGTCGAGATAGCAAAGCATCCTGCACATTGAGGGATCAGCAGGTTGATAGAAAATTCCAGTACGAAATATGACGGACCAGAACACTTGACGTCCATGAAATAAGAATTGGGTGACTGCACAAGGCGCTTCAGCTTATGCTGGTTCCTCTCGTACTCAGGGGAAGGGTTGAGGAGATCGACGGCAAGAGTCTAGTCATACGTATTGAGATTTTCATGAGTGACCAATCATTAGAGGACATGCAACAAGTGGAAATAGACGCACCATGGTGGATTTTAACGGCTAAGAGAGGTACGAGAGTGATGACCTGTTTTTTTTGGCGAAGCGGACGAGCGCGACTTCTGTGGATGAGACGAAAACAAGGTTCAAGGTGCGAAAAGCGGTGTTTAAATATTATGTTCCGCTTCCGGCACCGCTGTACTTGATTGAATGTGATCATTGCTGACACGCTCGCAAGTTATGATTCGATTCTGGAAGGCAAAGAATGACAAATGTCCAGCACATTAACTCGTTTTTCACATTCCACTGCCTCATTGTCGTCAACGAAAGAAGTGGAACAATCGATCAGTTTACACTTGACCAGGGCTTGTAACTCAGATGTGCATCTAAGAAATCTAATTGTACATGTACTACGGCAAAAGGCAGTGCATCTGCTTATTGTTATTGGGCGTCGGGTCCTGTGGGTGTCCTGCGCATCATGATTGGGGGAGATGAACAAGGTACAATTGGAGGAACCGCACATAAAAATACAAAGTTGGGTGTCGCATCAATGAGGCAGTTGCGACAGATGTGGGAGTACGATGGACAAGTTTGGAAAAACTGTCCCTGAGGATGTCAAAGACTATTGTTTAGGATGAAGGAATACAAGGACGCTAGAAGAAGGAGAAGAAACGAAGACGAGCGACCCTCACGTGCCCATTGTTCCTCGATAACGATTGTTATTGTATACCTCGATGCAAACGGGGTGGCGAAGGAAAATGGCCTTCGTAACGCGCAACAGCCTCATTGTTGCCCTCTTACCGGCTCCCATATAAAGACCCTGCATCTCCATATCCTTTACCGGACTTGGCCCAGTCCTCACTTCTGCTCCATTTCATTTCACGCTCTAGGTCCGTCTCCACGAGTTTCTATCTTTTATAATGCTCATGTATCTCCTTAGATCCTCTGTACCTTTAACGACTTCTTCGTATCTCTTGTCTTGGCTTCTTTCCCGTTTCGCAGGTCGATTCATCACGACATACCTCACACCGTCACGTCGTTCAAATATTATTCCCTTTATGGCTGCTTTCACTTCCAACTCTGCAAACCTTTCTCTCACCGTCTCAAAAGTAATAACATTCCTCCTTTCACCCCTCGACAGGCGGACCATTGATGAGTTCGCTCTACATAAGCTCAAACTCAACCTTGAGGGAGGCTTGACGGCCCTCTATGCACCCACCTGGAGAGTTGACAATCCTCTCCACAAATCTGGCAACCGCCGTCTCAGTTTGTCCCCTATGAGCCTCCCTCCAGACCCCATTTACGACGCGTGCATTTCTGCTGGCCTGCTGTGGTATGACTGGATGGCTGCCTTTGGCAACGTGGGGTTCGATCTCTACGCTGACCCCGGATGCGTTTCTATCCGTTATCACAATGACAACGCAGACCGAAATATCATCGGGGGAAGGTATACTACGGTTTGGGTCGATATCCCTTCGTCAACCTCTGAGCTCTTCGCTCCCATCCTTCAAGTCCAGTCCAAGACTTTTGCGCAGAAGATTCTCGAGAACGACCATGAGGATACCGATCATCTATTCCGTATGATAGCTGACGAGACTCGCACCCAGCCTACTCCCATCCACGTGCACTTCCCGACCTCAATTCGTTCACTCTCCCCTCAGTCTGCGATTTCTGAGCATTCGCGTTCAAGTTCCCGCTCGTCCAACTCGAGTTCGACTTTTTCGTCTGATGCATCTTCCGCCACATCGCTTTCGACTGTCGCTTCTTCCGTGATATTAGCGTCGGACTTCCAAAAGTCCAAACAGTCTCGCCGAGAGAGGTTGAGACAAGGCCGTGTCTTCGTTGATAAGACCAAAAACGTCGTGACGCCTTACGACGGTGGGAAAACTACTGTCCTCACAGGTGGTGTCATGCTCGGTGGCGCCCGTTATGCTGCTCCCAGACCTTCTCAAACCGTAAACTCCACGAACGCGACTGCCGCTAACTGGCGTTCAGTTTAAAATCAAGTACGCGCTGCTGGTTATCGAATACTCGCGATGCTTTCGATATAACAATGACTCATGTTCCTTTGATTTATTTTATCCTTGTTCGACGCATTTACACGAAATTCAACCTATATATACACGATATCCTGTGTTGTCATCACGTCTTGCATAGCTCATCCTTATACCTTCCAGCACACATTTGTTCTACATCGTTCTCTCTAACCTTATTGTAGCATTTCCTCCGATCGGCCGTATCCTCTGATGCGCGGACCTTTGAAATATCATAGGACTTCTCTAATTCTTTTTTAATACCGGCTTTTACGTCGTTCTTCCGGTTGCCTTTGCCTTGCTTATTGCCCTTCTGTTCGTAAGTGCTTTATCCTTGTTACTGTAGCTCGGGTTGCCTCAAAATTATTGCAATAATGGCCTCTCATCTCATTGTTAAAAGAAACATTGTAACTTCCAGCGTACCTAAAGTACAGGATAACCTGAACGTGTAGAGTTCGCCGGTAGAACACCACCAGGCACATCCACAATTTACAAGCGGCAAAGAAGACAGATAAGACAGCGGGAAGATGAGAGCCAAGATAGAGGCAGAATCAAAAAGCGAAGGAAGGGCGATATTCATGACGGGCAGAATATCAATCTATCATTAGGCAGTATGGACATGGACGGAATGTTATGATCTATCTTAAGTGTAGACTCACACATGACTTGCAATACTAAATTCAGCAGGGTGTGTAACCAGCTGCTATCGGTAGAAGCATATAATCGCAGTGTATGATGTCTCTTGGGTCATTGATAATCATGACATTCACCTGATCCAATCGCCCTGTACACACCCTCCCAAAACCAGACCACTAACGACCCATGGGGGCCTGACCCTAGAGGTTGATTGTAATACGGCATCGTCAGTTGTTGGGTCCCAGAACTGTCAATAATACCCATGCCGACGCCAAGACTAGGAGTTGCTTTGTACGCATCCGCTATACACCATCGTGCGATCTGTCTTGAGAAACATAGACGAAGAGGCGAAGGTAATTCGTAAATGATGAACGAATGCTAAGGAAGCGAGTGAAACCCGGTAAAGTATAGTGTTTGCCGAAATTTTGCGAAAAAGGAAATCACGCGGGTCGACTCAAATCAGGACCGGGTGCAAAGTCCCCAAGAAGATTTCTGTCCTCACCATTTCCGGTTTCCCGGTCCCTCGCCACGCTATCCATTCCTTCTGGGCGTCCCTATGTTCTTCAAAACCTCTTTCCGAAGCGTGCCACGTCTCTCCAGAGCCTTCGCTACCCATACCAGTGCTCAAACTCGTACCCCTGTCCGTAAATGGCAAAGGGAAGAGATACAAGTTATCTACGACAGCCCACTGCTAGATCTTGTCTTCCGTGCGGCATCTATCCATCGTCAGAATCATAATCCCAGTAAAATACAGCTCTGTACACTCATGAATATCAAGAGTTCGTTTTTCCTTCCAGCTTATCTTCAGATTCTCACTGATCTCCGCTCTTTTCATAGCCGGAGGGTGTACTGAGGATTGTGAATACCTTCTCCGACTATAAAAAATGCATTTTCTGATAGTTCTCTAGGCTCGTATTGCTCTCAGTCGTCACGTTATAAAACAGCAACCAAAGCGTCTCGTCTGGTAGATATTGAACCTGTACTAGAAGCTGCACGAAAGGCAAAGGAAAATGGAAGCACCCGTTTCTGTATGGGTGCTGCGTGGAGGGATCTCGCAGGTCGTAAGAGTGGTTTTGAGCGCATCCTGGAGATGGTTCGTCAAGTGCGCGGGATGGGGATGGAAGTCTGTACAACTCTTGGTATGCTCACACCAGAACAAGCCCGGCAGTTGAAGGAAGCGTAGGGACTCATCGCCTTCTTTATCGAATCGCATTGATGAAACCACTTTAGCGGTCTCACTGCGTATAATCATAATCTCGATACATCTCGAGAATTTTACCCTTCAGTACGCTTCGCTCTGCTCTTATACTTATATCGTTACCCCAGTAACCTCTACCACATAGGTCATCACTACGCGATCGTACGAGGATCGACTGGACACTATCGGCGCTGTGCGCGACGCTGGAATAAGTGTATGCTCTGGCGGAATACTTGGACTGGGAGAAAATGACAAGGATCGGGTTGGCTTAATTTGGGAAGTTTCTAAGTGCGTGGAATTCTTCTTTGTGGGACCTTGGGGTTTTGAATTTAACTCTGTCTAGCTTGCCCGAGCATCCTGAGTCTTTCCCTGTCAACGCTCTTGTTCCTATCCCGGGTACACCTTTAGAAAAAAATGATGTTAGTTCTATTATAGCACTTTACTCCTGCGTTCACTAACATTGCACAGCGCGTACCATACCATACCCTTCTCCGCACTATCGCCACCGCTCGAATCGTCCTACCCCAGACAATCATTCGCCTTGCAGCGGGACGAAACACGCTTGCCGAATCAGAGCAAGCAATGTGCTTCATGGCCGGCGCCAATGCGGTCTTTACAGGAGAACAGATGCTGACAACCCCTTGTAAGATCTCGTCATGACCTCTACCTTCTTATCATGATCCTGACTTTCCGGGCTTCTTCCTAATAGGTTCGCCTTGGGATGAGGTCGGTCTCATGGCACATTTTTTGTACCACAATTTCTAACTTTTTTCTTTTCCAAAGGACAAGGCGATGATGGAACGCCTAGGTTTGGAGGGTATGCAAAGCTTTGAGCAACCGAATGTCGCCCGGAAAGAGGGCGCTAGATCGGAGGCTGCGTCCAGAATGGCGCCCGAAGACGCCGTGCATTGAATATGCGAACGTCCTACATAGATATCAATGGTTTGTGCTCGGTACCGCCCTCACCAAGTTTTGGAGTTTAGACTAGTACGTAGCTTAGATGGCATGGCTTCGATCAGCCCAGACACAAAGAAAGATTTGCTGCAAAATTGTATGGTCTGGCATTATGTGCCTGAGAATCCAGACAACCTGAGCACTTTGTTTGGCTTCTCTCCTCTCGACCTGGCTGCCACCACCCAAGATCCAGGGCACTGCACTTATAATTTTTGCATTTTACTTGTTTGAGTACTTGTTTTGAAGCAAATACGTATGCACTCACGTTCCTTTCGACCTTGCCTTTGAGCCATGAAATTCCGCTCCTGATTTGCCTGCCTGTAAGTATTATTTGGCAAACTAATATATATCTGGAAAATATCTCAGGCTGGAGTAATAATCTGATGACTGGGAGTAACCTGAGTGGATTCGAAAGTACTGCCAACTCTGTCCTTGTGCACACGGTGATAATTCAACCAAGAATGAATCGCGCCCCTGAATAATTCCCGTGGGGGATGTTGCAACTTTTCACTTATGTACGTCGCCTTCACAGCGTCACGTCAAAGCGTCAAATATCCCCAACAGAAGGACATCTTCTTTCTCCAACGTGAGACTTCCTCGCGTATTGACATAAAAGTCAACGGTCATGTAGATTTCGTCGACTTCTCGTCAATGAATGTATCCATCCCCTTCCTCATCGTCTGGGTCCTTGTATCCTCATGGACATTATATTGCCTTGCAAAACTCGGTAAACCAGTACCATGTGCCCTACGATCACACTTCTCAGCAGTATGCGCCCATTTCGAGTCCTAGTCAAAAGCTTCGTTCGTCGCAAGAGTATGCATCCTTTCCTCGCTATCTTGGAGTCTCTGTCATCGTGGTGTATATTGGAACAATCGAGGTCAACGAGCAGGTTCAAAGGATACCAATGGTAGCGTGCGTAATAGAAAGCTTTTCACGGTCGATGCTTCGATATATTACTTCTAGGCGTGTGTCTATCGTCGATTACATGGGAGACGTTGTCTTGGATACATATGTCCGACCCACGTCAGGATTTATCTGTTGATCATCGCACATTCAAAACCCTCAACTTTACTGCAGGCACCAGATAGAAGATTACAGGTCGCAAGAAACCGGTATACACTTTCACGATCTTATGAATGGTCAGCAGGGTGTTCGATCTCTCAGCTTCTGGCTCATTCTTCTGGACACCAGCTCCTTCATTTCAAGAAGTTCAAATGCGCGTTTCTAGCATTGTGAAGGACACAATCCTTGTAGGACATTGTATATGGACATTCTTATCAGTGCGCCACATAATCCAACATGGAATTGATATTAATTCGGTTCGCCACAGGTTCTAGGACTCTCACATCCCGCTCTATATACACGAGATCTCGCATTGTTTCGTCCTATGAGGAGGAAACTTAGAAGTCGTGTGATTGTTAATTTGCCGACGCTTGCTGATAAGTACATGGGACGGACCGTCGGGACGGAATACGAGGATTCCGTTAGTAATTTACGTTGGTTTCTAACTCTATCCGATACTGATATGAGCCCCAAGTTGGAAATGGCTCGCGTTGCAATGAATTTGTTTCGGTGTTATGAGAGGGATTTTGAACAGATCATTGAAGATGGCGGTTGGCCCTGTAACCTTCCTCCTTCTGCGTTCGCGGAGTATTTTACTTAATTATCATATATAAAAAAGTGTTTATTTAATCCTTTGATCGACATCAACTAATCAAATGTTCAATACTCAGGACAACAGAGCGGCTTAAACTCATGAACGTGTCCATGGACAACCAACTTCCTGTCTCGTACCCACCACCTATATCCTTACTCAACGGACAGCCTTCTCAGTACCAGAGTCATAGGATGTAAATCCTTTTTTCCTCTAGTTCGAGTCTCTTATGGATGTTTCGTTACAGAGATGATACCCCGCATCTGCCTTTGAGCGACTCCGTTAAATGGTACTATCCTTCGCAAGGTTATGATTCCGATGAAGAACTATTAAGACCTGGTTCAAGAGGTGGAAATTGGGGAAAGAAGACTATCAGAGGTGCACGATGGGTTCGGAAAGGCAAAATAACGACTTGGGGTCCGTCAATGGACGATTGGGAGGTGACCAAGGCACATCTTTTCTTTCTCTTCTCCTTTGATCGTCTATATAGTCCGAGGAGCGTGCAAGAAAACGTATCAAGCTATTGTTACCACAGGAACGGCGTTCGCCATCACCACCTAGCCTTCCACACCTGGAACGGTCGCCTTCACCCCCTCTTGTCTCGCCATACCCTCCCCCAAACGTTCAACACCTCAGCTATGCGTCTTTCGTAATGGACAAAGCTGTGACTCATTCTTTTCGTTCAAATCTGCTAGACGAGCTGGAACACGCTACCAATACCCTCATTGAAGGAGAAGCAGTGATGAACAGGGCTATGGGAAGACTGTGGCAAGTCATGAACGAGGATCCAGTCAAAATGTCAGGAAATGTTTCGCTCATTCCGAAGCAAGAGGACGGCGATGGGGATACAAATGAGGATGGCGCTGCCCGGAGAATGGCTCATGCTCCCGACTTGACACCTCCAATGCATAAAATATTCCTCTTAACTTATCCCTCGGATAGTCCCCCCGAGTTTGAACCATCACACTTTTCCTCTCCAGATAGGCAGTTGGACACGCTCGAAAAATCACTCACGACTCTACGGGAGTTACAGGATGATGGACGGGAGTATTGCGAGCGGCTGCAAGAGATTCGGGACGGTCTCGGGGATATCAGGACACAACGGGATGGGATCTGGGATATGGTACGGGAGAGAGCGGTGAAGGAGTTGCATGAAGTAGCGTATAATGCAACGGGTTAACTTTGACACATTACTTAGAAGGATGGCCGCGTCAGTCAGAGTCTCACGCTATAGATATGCAAGGTCTTAGAAATTCTTGACTCAAACCCCCATCCTCTGCAATCATGGACATCCCAGACATGTCCATGCTGAATATCAACGGGGTCCCAGCTACCGATGACATGGAGAAGCTCAAGGCCTATGCCAGTTGTCTACCCTACGCAATCGAACCTTACAGCAAAATGATAGAACTGCTGGATTTCATTATACTTCGTATTGTGCAATGTGTCGAGGCAAAGGATTATGACGTTGGGCTGTACCAGTGGGATAGTATGTTGACCTAGTACGTGTTAATACCTATCTTCCTCCAACTGCGTATCTGATGCTCGCCACAGTTGGTGCATGCTCAAGTACCCCATTCCGAAGGCCAGGCGTGTACAATTAGCTAAGCTATACTTTCTAGTCAGCATCATTCCCGGGATGCCCATTAATGTGATTGCGACGTGTGCCGACGCCTTCTGCAAGTTGACGAAATCCAAGAAGAAAATAACCATCGAAGATATGAGACTGCCTTGGAAACCAATCTATGAAATTCTTCAGTCGGATCTGTTCCTCAAGCGAAGGCAGTTTGAGTATACGTATGTCAACTTCCAACATCGTCGTTTATCTTCTTTCCTAACTCTGTAATTACAGTCAGCTATCATGGTGTATGGGCTACATCGCCTCTCATGCACGACGTTTCTTTTCTCCTTCCGCCACGGAAGAAATGCTTCAAACATTCTTGCCTCAATTGGATGGCACACAACTGAATGTTCGTGTAGTTCCATCCTATGGACGATCGTCTGATTTTTTATTGTTATTTATAGAATATTCTCGCGCCACAGTACTATCTCCTCACTTTCCTGCCTCTCACCCATCCTCAATCATATCTGCCTATGTTATTTCGAATGTGGGAGTCAGTAAACTCCTATATGTATGATGATCACATGTTGCACTTTCTCTCTGATCTAGCAGAGATGCATGTCGACCCTTCGATTAGTGATCCACATATAATTGCCCAACTTCCAGACGATGAGAGAGTCGAAGGCGAAGGTCGACCGCAGTGGTCAGAGACTGATACGAAAAATGCAACAAACTGGTCTGGTTTATATAAAGACGTTGGAATCTTTTCTGAACACGAGTGGCAATTCTTTATGTGTAAATGTCTTGCTTCAATGGGTGTGTCTGGTTGCCCATACCTTACCAACCCAGGTTAACTGTCCGTACTCAGAAATCCCGCTTGCGGATGCTGGTTCTCTCACAACAGGACCAAACGCAGATAATCAGGCTAGCTTTGAAATTGGCAGGCTGCCAAAGCCTAATTGGAGAATCTGTACGCCGATGGAAATCTTGGTTTTATATAGAAGCTTGATGCCTTTTTCAGCTTCTTTAGCTCGCATCATTGTTTATTCCATGGCGCCAGATGGTCAGCCTGTACCGTCGTCTAATGCGCCGACCCCTCTCTTTTCTCCTTTGCCCTCCGGCATGAATACACCACGGTTACAGACCAGTTCATTAGAAGAATTCCTTGCTGCACCTTTGGGTAAGAAAGATCGAGGCAGAACTTATCTCGCAGGATCAAAGGCCTTAGATTCTCTTGCACGGCTTATTGCCTCTACGGAGAGCTTTTTTCATCCCTCAAATTCTGGCACTTGGACAAACGATGTATGTTCATCCTGTTCTTGAGCAGCCTTACATTTGACTAAGATCCAATGGCTTGGTTAGCTGACCGCCTTTATAAAATATATAGTCTATGATTTCAATAAACGTAAGAACCGCTAACGAAATTCCATAAAGATTTTGACCTTCATCTTACTGTGCAGGCTGGCACGAGGAACGACAGCCGGATTGCAAGACCCCCGTAGTTCGTCTTTATTGTAATTGGTTTGGGGCCTACTTAATAACAGTGGTCCACAGCATCGTCGTCTGACAAAGACAATGAAACGAGAACTCGTCAAATCATTACGAACCGTAACGCTCCTAGCCATCTTCTCGCAGGATTCTACGACAGTAGGGAATATTCAAAGTTGTCTGAAATCGATGTCTGTCATGGAGCCAGATATTGTATTAAACCCTATCCTTGAGCGTGCAGTACCATCTCTGGAGGCCCTTGTTGAGGTTTGATTGATGTAGGTATAATAGCAAGCTTTTAGTACTCATTATTTGGTATAGACACAGCGAACCATTGCGGTCATTAAAGCTCTCGGAGCCGTCGCACCAGCAATCGTCTCGCGAAACGTATATTATCCTGGTGCAAAACATCTTGTGCCTATCTTGCAGTTGCTGATACCTGGTATCGATCTTGTACGTCTATTATTTTTATCATATCGCCGACTAATTTATGTAGTCTCATTTAGAATGATCCCAATAAAACAGTAATGTTTGTTTTCCTTGTAGCTTTTCTTCACTAATGTTTTGGTAGCTCTGTACGGCTGCTTTCTTAGTTGAGATCGCGCAGTTCATTAAATTTGGTGATTTGACTGTGAACGATGAACCGCGTCCGACTCTCCTTGACGCTGAACCTACATTGCCTGCGGATAATTCTGTTCCTCTGCCTTCGTTTTCACTGGATGATATGGACACTCAATATACTGATATTGAACAGCGGTTGACTGATGAGGAGGAAGATGCTTTGCTAAGGGTGAGCTTTCTACTTTCTACTTTCCTTTCATTTTCCCGAGTTGACGCGCTTCCAAACTTCCAAAGGACTCGACAGGAAATCTTCCAGACTGGGTGGCTTGTTTCATCCGAAGGGTGATTCAACTATTTGAGAACCTTCCCGATGAGTGCCCTGATGGAACGACGGGAGGTACCACAGAAGGCAAGTCGTCTCATACCACTATCCTGATTAGTATCTGATGGTCAGCAGTCCAGCTTGTTGACGCTGTGACCGGTGCATGCAGCCAGATCTGCGTGCACTTGTCTGAACCTCTTTTTGACCTAGTACTCAACATGATATTCGATTATGCCAGTTTAAATGTCCGCCCAAACGCTGTGCGGGCAATCCATCAACTCGTGGAATGTGTTGCAAATGCAGATCCTATCAAAACACTTGCAAAATTCTTTTCATTCTGTGCGAGGAAAGTACGACACGAACTTGAGAACGGCGCAAGTTCTCTTCGGACTACATCTTTATCATCTCCTCTCCCCTCAGACGCTACATTGCACTGGAGTATGCCTTTCCCTTTTTTTTTTTGATCTGAGGACTTACTTGTCTATAGATCTGGCTATTTTGCGCGGGACGATCTACAAGTGAGAAGTTCGTACCTTTACTCAGATAATCGCAGCTAACTAGTCTCTTTAGCGACGGACAATCTGTACATTTTCAGAATATCCTTCGTCTGATTGAACTAATTGTTATCACAGCTACTAAGATACAAGGACGAGCTATTATCTCTTCTGAAACTATTGCACGGCAAAACTTACTCAAAACGTGGATATTCTTGGAGCGGAAAATTACTTTCTAGCGTATTACTAACTTTGACGCATACATATCCTATGGAAAATAAATTTGTCAACCCTGACGAGTGGAGCGGAACTGGTACGTTGACGAATTAAGAATTAGACTTGAACTTAGTTCGTCTAGACTTTCATACGAAACACCATCACCAATGGGGAAAGCTGTACGCTCCTGAGAATGTCAAGGTAGATGCTAGTTTCTTGTAGGCAGCTCGCAGTATCTCAAATACGGATCAGTTATCGTGGCATTCACCAAGCGAAGAGGAGATACAGTTTGCAGTCGACATATTCCAGGTCCTGATCGAGCCAGCTCTTACCATCTTAGAACATCTGATTGAAGATGGTAAATTTCGAATGAGTCACCTCTTGCAGCTTAGAATGAATATCTTATGCAGACACGCCCCGAGATGAGATCTGGCGGAATGACTTTTGCAGGTTAGTATCGTAAAATAGGCCTAGAAGTCTCATTCAATATTCTATTTAGGCACCTGAGCTTTGTTCGAAATGCGTTCTCCGGGATACCGACTCTTTTGCAGCAAAAAAACATGCCAGAGGAAGCGGCGTCTGCTATTGCGACCACGGACATATTGTAAGGTGTAAACTATGAAGATAATTCATAAAATTCATCTAGCTTCAGGAACGAAATACCAGAAATGATTGCCTCTATTAGCCCCATCATTTCTGGGTTTTGTCTCACCAATCCAGAAGATCCCCGTTACCAATGCATATCTTCGCTGCGAAATCGATTTGGTATGTTTCTACACAAAGCATCGGTGTCATTGCGGCAACAAGGAGAAGAAAACACGGTTGACGCTGTTGATATGCTTGTTTGTCCCGTTACACATTCGGTATATCAGCGAAACTCATAGATATATCAGATTCGAGCTGTGCGGACATTCCTACTTGAGTATGGGGATAGTAGGGACAAGTAGGCCATACATCGCTAAAGTTGTGCAGTGACTGAGACTATTCGCAGTTACACCGTCAACGAAGAGCAGTATCGAAACGAAAAGAATGTCGCTAGGAATTTTGCTCATCAGAAAGTCTGGCCAAGAGCTATCTATGTCCGACGCGCTCGGTAAGTTCTATACAACGCATTCATCAATCATAGGCTTTGACGTAGATTCATTTCTCAGATATTATCACTCTGCACGACTCCATTGGAATTCTATCGAGCGTCGACGCGGAGAAATCGAGAACGCCTTGATTGATGATGTAGTCGAGTGGTCGCTGTGGCACTATGCGGTAATCAGGAGGTCAGTATACCTCAACTGCTGTTTTGGCACGTCGCTTTTGACTTTCATAGATCGAGCCAGTCCTTGCTGGAATCTATCTGCGAAGTGAAGTAACCGTCTAGCTCCTGATAGCTTGAAGACTGACATTTTTCAGGTTTATGATGGCGTTCGCCGCCGAGCTTTGCCAGTCCTTTTCAAGGCTCTAGATCCTGGGACAGATGATGACCGGATGAAAGGCGCATTATGGACTCTCAATTTGTCATCTCTTGGAAGATACGCAATATCTGGTACGTCCTTGACGAGACGCCACTTATACTTGGTGACATACAAGCCGCCTATGTAGAGCCCTCGTTGTCTCCTAGTATAATCGAAGGGCTCCTCGGTTGCCAACACAATGAAAAGGTTTATCTCAAGTTGTCCATTATGCTTTTGTAACTGACTTTTGGTTCACCCTGAGCCCTCGATCCAAGACTGTGTTTCTGTAGTGGCCGAAAATGGTTTGTTTTTCTACAATACAGGCAAAGAACACGCTCATATACTTTCGTGACGAATTGTAGGTCTCAGTAGCTTCCTTGAACCGAATTATCTAGTTTACGACGTCCCGACGCCACGCGTGGACAAGGTCATCGTCCAGCTCAGAGCCACGCTCCCCATAAGTGATGATCTCAAAGAGAAGGACCTGATTTTTCGCTTGCGAAACAAACGGATGGAGCGCTTTCAACTTTTCGAGAATGCCGCGCAAAGAAATGTACGTTATATTGTCATTATTCTTCTCTTCGTTTAATGTCATTATAGATCTCGTCCATTTTGGATGTCGGAGAATCAGAATCAACCCACTGGCGTTATGAGATTGTGGCAACGAGGGCACTTCGTACGCTTGTACGACGTGACGCGCCAACGTCGCCCAGGCATCTACAGTACTTCTTGGACAGAGTTAACGATGATCATCCCACAATCGTAAGTGTACAATTTTCCCGAGTAGCTTGTGTTGAACCTCTCCTTTCCAGCGTTATGTAAATACAGATAACATTGCTATCTGCAAAGTCGACTGATGCAGGGCCACACAGTACGCACAACGAGCCGTGACAAAGATTGCTCGTAATATCAAGCTGCGAACTTTCTGCACAACTCCCATGGATTTGGCATTGATGCGAATTCGTAATCCTTTGAAGATGAAGATGGTCATCGAACCATCACACAAACTTACCGCCAAGGTACTTGCCGATTATAGGACTCCCTTTGACCCTCATCAGGATATCCGAAAACCGTCAGTATACTTTACTGAGAAATTGTTTTTTCATGACTAAAAAAAATCACCTTACCAGACTATTTCTCGATCGAGATCCACCTGGATGGGTAGCATGGGATGACTCCGTCACGTTGTATCTCCCCCCTAGCCCTACAAAATCAGCGTTTTCCGCCTGGGACCCAACGAGCAAAGACACTATCGAGACATTTCGCGACTCGGCAACCGATCCAGAGTTCTGGGAAGAAGTGTCCGAACGTTACGCGGAAGAAAACCATGAAACGACCCTTACACAAGATAACGCCTCTTTTGTCAAGTCGATATGTATGTCTATTCACTCCTTTGAATCATGTGAAACTTATATCCCACTGTAGTTCAGCTATTACAAGACGAACCATTCGAGGCACTGCGACCCGCATTGGAGAGGCTACTACAGGACAAGGATCAGAATAAACAGCGAGCAGCTGCCGAGTTTGTCGCGGGCCTTATTTCTGGTAAGTCGTCCATTTTTTGACTGGCTGTGCTCCTTTGTCACGTTGTGGACTGGAAAGGTTCGAAACATTGGTCAACCACTAAGCAAGAAAAGATCTGGAGCTGGTACAAACCATTTTTGAAGCAAATATTCTTGAACATCAAGACCGACACTCTCATGATCTGGACAACCTTCTTTGAGGTATATAGGCGCCTTTATCCATCCGATCAGGAACATTCTGACCATCAAGCAGTATGTTTTCTATCACACAGATCCTCGTCGTGTCCAGCCTTTGGTTGAATTTATTATAACTGAGTTCAAGAATATTGACTACAACGCCGAGATGACCTTTGACGGTGTTAAGGTGCTGTCTCTGTTCCGCGCCTTTTACGAGGAGCTTGGACGTAAGTTCGACGCTTGGACAGAAGATACTCTGGCACGGACGTGGGCAGAAATCAATAGCGAGCACGATGATGTTAGTTCTCACTGGGATAAGAGTCGAATATCCGCTAACTCAAGTCATCTTCAGCTTCGGGCCTACATTGGTGAAATACTCGCATTTACGGAGAAGATCAAGGCTGGTGTATTAAAGATTTTCTGGGTGTTCTTACTCAAGTGGATTAAGTAGTGGAAACCCAAGCCTTCTTTGCCGACTCCCGAGGTTTTCGTCAAGGAATGCCAAGTTGTCCCCCGAGATTTTGACATCATGGGTATGCGTGGGGTGTTCCATAAACAGCGGGTGGATGAGCTTGTACATCGTTTCGGAGTCTGGCGGAACGAACGCCTTCCCGGTGTGCGGGCGTACCAGTCAACGTATGACAGGTGAGAGTCATCGTCGCTCCACCGAGGTATCCTTCCATGGTCCCGATATCATATTTGTAGGGTAGGCATATTGGTGTGCAAATGGTTCTACCGCACCCTGCACGACGTGAATGCGATATCAACGTTTGACTATATTCTACCTCTGCTGGTAAGACCGTTCTCTTTGGGAAGATGACGTGGAGATAAAGGATACTCGCAGCCTGAGCTGCTTCGATTCACAGAGTGTATGTCCCGTCTTGTTTTTCTGTTTTCCAGGGGTGGTAATTCCATTGTTCTAGTACACGATAACAGCGAACTTTCGAATCGGGCCAGTACGCTTCTGGTAAGAATGTGTGGTGTGACGCCTCCTCTTGCTATGGTAGGACGAATCCTGGATGGTATCTTTGAGGCCATCCGGACTTCGCCTGTACGTCTGCGCTCGAGTGAAATGTTTTGAAAATCCCCTGATTCTCTATCAGTCCTGGCGGATTCGTCTCAAAGCCCTGCCGCTTGTTCAAGGTATGTCTTGAAGCGAACATCACATCTCCGAGACGGCAAAGTCATTGAACATCTTTTATTAGTATTCTACTTTCGTCAAGTTCCGTTGATTCATGAGACCAAGATCGTCGAGATCCTGGAGGTGCTTTGCAGCTGCCTGGATGATGAAGTGGTCGAAGTCCGCGAAATGGCGGCAACGTGAGTTTCCCGTCCCGGCTCTTATTATTATCTACCCAATCTGACACTGCATGATGAGAACTCTATCTGGAATCCTGCGCCTCTCTCCGAGACGCAGTGTCTTGGCGCTCAAGGTCAGTATCGTCCCAGTCATTCTGAGAGGTCCGCCGCAAACGTTATTCGAACGACTAGGACCGTTTCGTGCGTCTCGCAAAGAGCAGCCACATCCCGCCGCGAAATGATCCTGGATACAACAAAGCGATACGACACAGGCACGCGGCCATCCTTGGGATCTGTGCATTGGTCGATTCGTATCCTTACACGGTGGAAAAATGGATGCCAGGCTTGCTGACGAATGTCCTTGCGGAACACACGTATGATCCCGTGCGTATTGCGCCATATTCATATTCGGTGTTTTGTCCCCGTCGTGGGCGTGAAACTGATTGTCGTTTCCATTGTTTCGGGGTTTTTTTTTTTTTGTTCTGATATTCGGCCTCAAGATCCCGATCTCGACGACTGTGCGCAAATGTGCGAGCAATTTCAAGAGGACACATCAGGATACGTGGCACGAAGACTCGAAACGGTTTGACGATGATCAGCTTGCGGCGTTATCAACGTTATTGACGGGATCGTCTTATTGTGAGTAAAGCAGTGTGCAGGATATGTAATACATCAGTGACCGAAGCCCGGACACAGATGCATGACGTATTGATGAATAGTGATACTTGCTATTAAACTTGAAGACGAATAATCTGTACACAGTACGTGGTATATATGTATGGAGAAAGACATGATACGCGCGACGATATGATACGAATACCATATAATGATACCGGTTTGACATTGTGGGGCTAGACGCGCAAACTGGGTATGCGACTCTGGGGCGTCATGAAGGCCTCGGGGGATTGAGGGGACAAGAGACGAGCAGGGGTGTTCCCCTCGCCGTCCTCGAGGTCTGTCTCGTTGGCGATACTGGGTTCGGAGGTCTCATTGCCGTCGGCAGTGCCGGAACGGGCACCAGCTGACGGAACCATGTCGATGGGCGCGTGGCGTCGGTCCTCGTAGCCCGACTTGACGCGATTGTTCGAGACAGACTCTCTGAGCATGAATGAGCAGAGAACGACAAGACGAGGAATGTGACATGCCTGATCTCGGCAATGAGATCGTCGATGGCGTACCATGCAAGGGGGCCGTAGGCGATGCCGCGCCACCAGCCCATGAGATCCGAAGGGGCAATGTAGGCATGGCAATGGAGATGGTCAGTTACTGGTATTTTGTTGTCTTTGAACGGGGGAGTGATGAAGCCGATACGGAAGAGGCTGTGGTGTGCTTGGGGAGGATGGGGGGTGGGGGCTGGGGAGACGGGAGGAAGGAGGGAGGCAAGGAGGCGGGTCGCGAGGTTCCTGATGTTGACGAGGAGCGGGAGGTCGCTGGACGACTGGAGAGGAGATGAGCTTGGGGCTGGAGAAGAGACGGGGACGCACGAGAGTGTAGATGGACGGGACGTGGAGGCTGCGCGGGGATCAGCAGGGCGCAACGCAGAGGAGAGAGCACTTGCTTCAATGCAACGACGATGTGGCCCTTCGACGACACCCCGTGCCCCTTTTCCCGGTACGCAGTCACGTTCTCGTCCCGCCAGAGCACCTCGGGAGTCGTCGACCCCGCAGCGAACGACGGCGACCGCGGCGAGTTCGCCGTCGTGTGTGGTGCTGCCGACTGCACAATGCTGCACATCGGGCAGCCTGGGCGTGAAGCAAATGCCATCGTCGTCGTCCGCAACAATCTCGCACATCACTTTGCCTCCGCAAGCCATTCACGTGACCCATGCTGTCTTCCTTTGTCCACTTCAGAGCCGATCTCGACGACTACAACGACCGCCGCGAGCGTCTCATCAAGGTACGCGTCTCCCACGCACCGTCCCCGTCGACTCACCGCCCCAGGCCAGCCGCGATGTCACAAATCTCTCCAAGCGCACCATCTTCCTCCTCCACCGCCTCATGATCGAGTCCGACTCTCACGACGCCGCCCCACATGCCGCCGCAAAGGCCAAGGAACGACTCCGTCAAGTCCAGGTCCTCTACGCCTCTCTCACACACGAACTCCAAGGCGACCGCTTCTGGAGGTACCAGCGCCAAGTCTCCCCGGGCCTCCAGGAGTACATCGAGGCTCTCGGTTTCGCACACTACCTCGAGCACAGCTCGCTTGTTACGTTCCACCAGGTCCAACAGTCTCTCTCTGACTCCGATGGTGTCCCCGTGCGTTCGCCTACACCCACAGACAGCTTTCCTCATCTGAGAGCACGCAGTACTTCCCACTCACAATCTCCGATTATCTTCTCGGTCTCTCTGATCTCACTGGCGAACTCATGCGCTATGCAATATCCGCCATCTCGCGCCGCGGCGGTCGCGCAAAGGCCATCGAAGTCTGCGCGTTTGTCCGGGCATGTAAAGCAGGTGCGCCAGTCTGCATTTCTTACTCACACGAGCTGGTCGCTGACTCGCGTGGTCAGATTTTGAACGCGTCACTCCGTACATACGAGATCTACCTAAAAAGCAAGCTGTTACAGCGCAATCTCTTGAAAAGATTGAAGACGGTACGCGCGTCCTCGCTCTGTCTTCTAGATCGATTGATATTTGCATCCAGCCGCCTACGCAATCGTTGTGCGTGACTCGGAATATGCGCTGCCTCAGGAAATGTTGGACGATATTGTTGCCCAAGCCACTTCGACATTGACTTGCCACGACAATCTCCATTCACAAACAAGATGGAGAAGAGATGAAGAACACGAACGTGAGGAGCTCTAGGTATTGTACTATACAGGATACAACACACTATTGTACAATGAATGATCGGTTCATAAATGTCTGTCCAAATAGCAAATAGCAAAAAAATCGTTCTCAACAAGCCAGAGTCTTGTCCTGATCATAAGAAATCCGCAACATCCCTCCCGCCTCAACCGCCAACTCCCAAAACTCGACACGAGCTCCGACCAAAGCCTGTGCAGAATCATCCATCCGACCAACAAAAACGCGCTTCCCGTTCATCTCGGCATTGACAACTCCACACGGTTCACCCTCGCACACCGCAACCCTAACCGTGCCCCTTCCACCAACCTCCACCAAAAGCACCCTGGGACTACTCCTCAGCATCTCCAGCTCGGGCCCTGGATTCTTGGGCATGCAAGATCCGGTAGCAACAGCGATGCCCGCAACGCCGTCGTCACTCGTCCGGGCATTGTCGTACGCGCCCCTTTCACTGACATTGATATTGACTCCACCGCGTGCGCTGTCAATGTCACTGTCATTCGCGATATCCTTCTGATCTAAAGCGACCCCGCGGACATCGGCTGCAACCGTACCTGCCGAAGACCTTTCCACAGCCAGGGCTTTGGGCTGGTGGTCATGGGCCCCAGCCGCGTCTTCTTGGAGTTCGGCGGCCTGCTCGACCGTGACTTCTTCTTCCTCAGCAGTGGATTTTCCAAAGATCAGCTTGTACACCAACGTCAGCCCGAACAACGCTACCGATACCAGATATCGTGCGCGCAAGGTTACGGCTCGCAAAAATAGCCTAGGGAGGGATATAACAATCTCATCGTTGGTATTGCCACCATCCTCGCCCTGGACTTCTCCTTCGGCCTCTTCCACCGCGACAATTTCAGGGGTAGATGAGACAGTTTCGCAGGAACGATGATCGGGGATGGTTGAACGCGGCATACACTCTGGAGATGGGGGTGGCGTGGGTAGATTGTTGGCGGTTGAAACAAGGTTGGCAGATTTGTGCGGACTCAGAATGGAGAGATACGCCTTGGATGTGATGTTGAAGGCAGGACTGAGCACGAATGGACCGCGGCCCGTGATTGCGACTGTGTTAACATCGGTGATGAGATGGGCTCTGAATGTGTGTGGGGCGAAAAGCAAGAATGGAGCTGAAGTAGTCTGGGAAGGAAGGAGTGAACGTAGTGTGTTTGTCGGGATAGAAAAAAGTGTTGTTGTAGGAGTAAGGTTGGGAGTGGTCATGATGATGCCTTCGACAGGGAGTACGCCTCTCGTGCTGACCAACATACACTCGCCAATTAGAGTGACTCCAACGCGTTCGGAGGAGCAATAGTCAAGAATCATGTTTTTGAGTAGACAGAGGTCAGACTGTCCACGGGGGAGAGAACGCATGACAAGGGGGCCATCTCCCGTAACTGTGATGGTCTTGTCTGGCTGAACATGGATGGCGCGAGCAGGGGACGCGCACAAGATGTATTCAGTGGGTACCGATACGGAACGCTTATTGTTTCGGGCGATAAGAAAAGCAAGAAAAGCACTACTCCACAACCGTCAGTCTATTGATCTATCCAAAATTGAACAAAAATATTGCTTGCCCATTTTGACGCCCGACAGTCAAAGCGAGATACTCACCCGGTTTTACAAGCCTCAGCACAGGTGTGTCCGTCAAAGTGCTCCTGTCCGTCCACATATATATCCCCTCCTTACGAGTCCAGCCCGCCGCAAGCCCAAGTGCAATTTCAGTGGTCGTATGCTCACACACTAACACTCCGTTCAGTCCGAACTCGCCAAGCCACCTGATCTCACCACTAGGGTACAAGATGCGGTATGTGTACGAAAAGCGTCTCTGGTCACCGCCAGATATTGGGACGAGTATTTGAAGCGTCAAAACAGCGTCTCCCGGAGACGACAGATCGTCATTGTCTACTAGACTTAGAGAGTCTTCTCTGCTTGCGGCCGCGCTGGATCCAAAGTCACACGAAGTCCATTCGCTGTACAGTGCAGGTTCTCTCTTAGAAGGGATATCCGACCAAAGCTGCACGCGACCGCCATTTTTTCTGAGCTCTTGATAGTCAGCAACGCTGAGGGTCGCTGTGAAGTTGAGAAGTACAGGCGTGTCATATATAGAAATACGGTTGATTTCAGAAAGAGCAGGGTTGAAGGTGATCTGCATGAGTGAAGACGTGGAAGGTGCTGAGATGTGTCTTGGGGGTTGCGCGAGAAGAACAAAGTACGGATCAGGTGATGACGTTATCATGCATCAACGGACGCGTCGGTGTCGTGATCGTGCAAGCCAGAGTCGAAATCATCGCGGTCTATCTCGTCCAGTTCATCCTCATCCAAGATCTCCAAAACAATGATCGCTTGATTCGGTTGTTTCTCCAAACTTTTTGCTTTCGTCCTCTTGACGGCGCCTTTTTTCCACTGTCTACACGAGGATCATGAACGACCTCGCGTAAAGTGGGAAAAATAAATACACTTACTCCTTCCGGCAGAGCCACTCTACGTGCTTGGATCCACCCACTTTCCATTCCGACATGCCGCTCCGTCCCAACGCAGCAACATGCTTCTCCAGAGTGTTGTCTATCGCAAAGTTGGGTATCATGGGCATGTCACGCGCGAGCTCTGTTCGACATATGATGCAGCTGCCCTTCTGATTGTGAAGTCCAGCCATCATTCCAGCGCAAGAATGAGAAATCAGACTCACGCCTTTTCTTTTCCATTGCCACCCACATTCACCACACACTGTGTGCCCACAGGGGTTGCAAATATGAGCAGCCACACTAGAGCAAATACTCAGACGTCTGGGTCACAAAAAGAGCGCTATTAACTCACAAGATATCAGAACATCTGCCAAACAATGGATCTTTCATTAGCGTTTTGATGGCTAAACAGCAGACTTACATGGGGCATGTTAGCTCATCTTCGATTTCGGAAAGAACTTGCCAAACATCCTCGTATTCTTGAGCTTTACCTTTGTCTTTGCCTTTTCCTTTTTTGTTTGAGGCTTTCAGGGGAGAGGATTCCCGGATTCTTTTGCAAGGTGGAGACTTTGGTTGTGCTACGGGTTACGTGTTGGTCATGGGTTACCAGATGCCAAGAAAACCTACAGCATGAAGACGACGAAGCAACCAGGTGCCGTGTGTTTTCTGCGCAGTCGGTTCTGCTTATCTTTTTCATTTCCAGAAGCATGGCGACGCACCGCACAAAGGAATCGAATGAACCAAGTCGGAGCTTCGCATTTCGGAAGGTGAGACTCGAGGCAAAGGTGAGGACGGAGATGAACCGCGAAGCGAATTTACATACTACCGTCGTTCTCTGGAATATATTCAACCATCAGGCACTTTCATTCTGAGAAGCATAGACTTCACCTAATAGAGAGTATTCTAATGAACGTGTGCCGCCATTTACTATCATACCACAGGAAATTCAGCAAGCGTTTATAATAAGGTTTTAGACCGGGCCGTACATGCAATCCTAGAGGGCCCTGCTTGGGATTGCACGATACCCTTCTCTAGATTATCGAGTTCTACAAAGAAAGTAGGGTCCAAGTCACCATCGTCGCAAGAATACCGCGACGAATCTGCACTAGATGATCGAGCTGCACGTTGGAGCTGCGAAGGGTGTGCAGAAAATAGGGGTGAAACTGAAAGAATCTGATCCCAGTCGACACCTTCGACTTGGCAGAGATCGTCTGGAAGATTATCGAATTCGTCGTCTGACGTGCTCATCGTTTGGGCTGTTACGGATTCTCGATTGTCGACAAAACAACGACGCGCCCAAAACACGTGACGGTCTTCGCTTACAATTGCTCAATCAATGCGGTGCTGAAGAATGAGAAGAAAATAGTGCATGGAGATACTTCAGGTTAGTTCAAGACCTTGATCCCTGAAGATTTAGAATGCCATACATCTGTCATAACACACCATCATCTCAGTCAAAATTAGAGATTTACCCAAAGTGTTGGATCTAAGTTGAGACATGACTGATTTCTGCTCTTTACACTAATCAGTGTTTATTGACGCCAAGAATTCCTTGACACATGCATACAGAAAGCCAAGTGGCTTGCTAAAAATTTCTAACCCGGGTTGCACTCGTCTGGTTTTGCAATTATACACGCGGACGCTGGGTATCGATCCTGATAAATGACTTCAAGCCTAGATTACAAACGATACTGAGGGAGCCGAGTGGGGCAATTATGTACATGCGGAGCAATGGTGGGACATAGTGTACGAAGATAGACAGTATACAGCTACAGAGAATATATAGATCGGGAGGGAAAGGAACCAAAACAAGATAGGGCAAAAATAGATAAATCATATGTCCTCAGTGTTCGGGTCTGGGCGAGGCCCTGAAGAGAGCAGGGAACCGATCGCCATGGATGTTCGGGAACGAGGAGAATATTCTGCAGAGACACTGCGTCCAGAGGACGAGTAAGGAGAAGGCGGCAGATGTTCATGCTGTGAGCTGTATCGAGGATCTGAGCGCATTTCGTGACTATGCAGAAGAGGCGGAGAAAGAGATGCACGATGACGTTTTCTAGACGGGTAATCATGGTCTATTAGCACGTCACGTACAGGTGGAAGACCACTGCGATGATGCACACGGGAAGAAGATCGAGTGTCCACGGGGAGGTGATGATAGTGATGGTGCTCGCGCCTGGATTTCCTATCATGCAGTTGTGGTGACTGCGTAAGACTGGGTGTTGGGTGGTCATAACCACCATTTGTGTGTAACTGCGGTTGCGTTGCGTGGCAAGAACTTCCTTGCCAAGGAATCTGGCAGGCATCTACCAAAGAACGCTGCAGCGATGCTACAGAGGCAATACGCTGACGACATAGGGTCAACATTCTAATTCAAGGGAAAGAATGAGAATGGACACAAACCTGGTCCTCTGAAGCCTTGGCATTCAGCATGGCCAGAAGCATTTCACGGTCACCGTCGCCTTTCATACGGTAAGCTGTCAGTATTTCACGGAGGGTTGGGGGAGGTGGCTGTATGAGTGAGCATTGTGAGTTTGAGCCGGGAAGGGGGGAGAGGACAAATTACCTGGTCAATGACAGAAAAGGCATCGGAGACTAATCGGTGGATGTTGTCGTGAGGATGAGGGGTGCGAGGACGGGACGGGTGGTCAAAGGTCGGGGAGGACGTGGAACTCATTGTGAATGAAAAGGATAGATGGGGCCAAGACTCGAGGTGGCCCAGAGATTGCTCTTATGTCCTGGACACAGACCTATTTTTGTGAACATCCAAGCCTTTTTGCCAAGACTTTCATTCATGAGCTATTTTAGACAGGTCTGGGTGATGATGAGCGTTCATGGTGGTGGGATCGAGAAAGTACTGGGACTCTGTCAGCGAGGAGAGGGCGAGGAGGACGTCTGGGACGATGGGGACGTGGTTCGTTGGACGACGGGGCCAGCCTGAGAGTGAGCCTTGGCAGTCGTCGTCACATTTGCGTGACATTTCCCGCATCTGTGCCCCAAATAGCAGCCAATCATCGCCGTGCTAAAATTACGCCTTCTCTCACGTTTGATCCTTGAATGATATCGCCACAATCCCCTTCGGCTCACAAATCTCTATGCCTTCCCCTCAGACACAGCCCCCCGCCTACCACTGGCGCACCATACATCCCGATGCTACCTTGCACTATGTCCGCGACCTCGTTGTCGCCAATGCCCTTCTCAATGACCTCAGCGGCCCCGTAGGCTTCGATCTTGAATGGAGGCCCAACTTTACGAAGAACGTCCCTGAGAACCCCGTCGCTATCGTACAACTTGCCAATGCGAGCACGATTCTCGTCATCCAAGTCAGCGCAATGAAAAGTAGCCCTTCCAATTTTCCTCTTGCGTGTTCTGCTAAGGCTTCCTATTATCATTCAGAGTTTCCAGTGAAGCTAAAAGCTTTTTTGGAGGACCCTCATATCGTCAAGGCTGGAGTGGGTATCCAGAGTTAGCGTCTCCACATCGCCGTTCTTGTAGCTCGGGTTGATGTAAGAATTGCCAGACGATGCCAAGAAACTCTACAGAGACTGGCAAGTATCAACCCATCATTGTGTCGATCTGTCTCTTCTTGCCCGATGTGTTGATAATGCACAATGGAAAGGAAAGTATAGTGCCCCATTGGGTTTGGCTCGACTGGTCGAGGCCTATGAATCTCGTGTTTTGCCCAAGGGCAAAATATCCCGGAGTAATTGGGAAAGCGTATTAACACCTTTGCTAGTTGATTGTTTGTACCCGGCTTCTCACCCCGATTTGGTTCATGTCTAATCTCAACTGTTTCCTGCAGATGCGGCCAACGATGCTCACGCTGGTTTTGTCTTATATCAAAGGCTGTCAGCCATGGCCATCGCTATGGTAAAAGTGCCCAAGCCAGTTTATTACAGCTTCAGTCTCATGCGAGGCTACTTGTGTGAACCCAGTGGTGTGCACTGGAACTGCCATAATCCTGATTATGATCCTGGCCCTCCCCCACCTCCGAAGCCGCCCAAACATCTAACCGCTCGAGATCGCAGAGCCAATGTCGGAGCTACAGCTCGTCTCAGAGATACGGTCGACGCCACTTTGGAATTAAGATCAGATTCTGTCCCGGAGCCCTCGCAAGGCTCGGCATTCCCCTCACCAACAAGTTCTCGGTCAACTCAAATTGCCTTTATACGGAGGTCTACCCACCGAAGAACTAATTCACTTCAGCCGCAAGGCTCGACATCACTCTCACCAACAGATCCTTGATCAATCCAAATTGCTTTCATACGGAGATCGATCCACCGAAGAGCTAATTTGCTTCCTCATTTGCACTCTGGAGAGCAGGACTCGATATTGGCCTCACAAACAAGTTTTCGATCTGCCCAAATTGATTTATTACGGAGGTCCTTTCAACGAAGAATTGTTTCCAACTCTAAAGACACCGCGTCTTCATGTTCCAGCCTGCCCCAGGCTCAGATCTTGCCATCCTCTGGAAGTCCCTCATATCATCAGCGAAAGGAGATTATGCAGCGTGGTAAACCTCCGGTCACATTCGTACCCAAACGACCTAGGCATCGTCCAAAAAAATACCAGAACCCCGCTCTGGGTAGTTGCCCTTCCAGTCCATCAGATCATATGATTGCTAGGTTCCACCTGCCATTAACCTCGGCTAATAATCATCAAGCCTAATTTTGGTTGTGTTACTACGTGTGCTCTCAGATGCTTTCCGCTGTCACGTTACGTCAATGTTGGATATCTATTCTTGTTTTATGAATAAACCCGTCTGGTATCTTTGCGAACTCTTAACCGTGTCTTACGCCAAATCATCACGAGGGATATGCCCGAATAGCGCAAGTTGGGATTTCATACGCCGGACTTTTTGGTCAAACCGCTATATATCGCTAGTCGATCTGTACACATGCACAAAACGTGCAGTCTACCAATATGAGCTACGAGTAGGGCTGTGTATGTCCCGTTACCTTTATATCTTGTTCATCATCCTAATTTACAACATACCTCGATCCGCCCGCGTCGTAGGAAGTTCCACAAATAGATGACCACGACGATACCTCCCGATTTGGAGTTTTCTTGGCGCCAGAACTAATCTCATACCCAGACATCCCACGTCTTGCAATGGTGTTTCATGGGATTCAAAGTGCCCAAAATATATGATGTGGATGCTAATACTTAATGAACATTTCTCTTGGAAGTCTCTGATCAGTATTTTGTCATACAGGGAAAGGACTTTCTGATTCTTCTACTCGAAGAACAACCTTGCTTATTAATATACATATCAGTTAGCGACTACTTCCGCGACAATGCTCCAGTCCCGATCCGTCGTATGAAATACAAACCCGTTTCTGTTTCGTCATAAAAATTCCATAATTTCACGTAATTATCCGTGGTACTGTACAAGATCTGAAGAGGTTCGGGCGTCATGTCAAAAGCGGAAAAATCTCGAGTTAATATGGCGGTCTTGAGCGGTGGCCGTAGGAATTACATCTCTCGGGAAAGGCGTGAAACCCTGGGGCCGTTTAACTCGCGCTGTCTTTCGCGGGTCATTGAAAGGCAAAACCGGCTGGGGAAGAGGTGTTGAGCTCGTCTTGTGGGTTGTGGTAGCCTCTTTGGATGTTGTGATGACCTCTTTAGACGTTGTCGTCGTTGTATGTGTCCCCGCTTTGGTGTCTGTTGCGGCGCCGCCAGCGAGGGCATTCTTGATACCACGGTCGTAGCGATTATTCGCTGAATTGGAAAGATTCAGAATATAAGATCCGTTTCGCACGTTCGTGAAGGAACTCACTATAAGCGGCATCCGCATCCCATAACATGACCCCGCCAAAAGAGGAGTACTGCTTCTGGGCGTCCGTTGCTATTTTTGACAGTGTTTCAATGTTGACATATCCATCACCAGCAGCAGCCGAGTTCCCTGGAGCACCAAGGTAAACCTTGATATCGCTATTGGGTGATTGAGTCCTTGCCCAGTTGTCCCTAGAGTATATTTTGAGCAGCCAGCCCGGCGAGGAGTTGACATGTATATTACCATGTGTCAAAATTGAATTCCTATAAAAATCCTTGTAAGCAATTGTCTGTTTACCCTAAGCTAGGCCTGCACGTACCGAGGGTGCGGAAGTTTCACAAAAGTTGTTGTCTAGAACGAGTTGGAAAAAATCTCTACATTTAGACAAAGGACCTCACAAAATTGGACATAGATAGCATCAAAGAAAGCTTCATTCAATGCAGTGCCGATATATTCGTCTGGGAAAGGGCACTGTGGGGCGGCTGTGATGTAATAGCTGTGGTCGATCATATCAGCACAAACCTAAGATGGACATGCAAAAGAAGAGACCGTTTGCTTGCGCCTTTTGCTAACGACCTAATTTTGTTGACCATAGCAGCGTAGTGCGCAGAAGTACCCTTTTCAATGTCCAAATCGATCCTAGTCAACCAGTTTACCGGTCCGAAACTACAAAGGCACAACGGATACGTACCCATCCAAAGCGACATTCCCGAGAGGTCGAATATCACTCTCTGCGTGAATTTAACATGACTTCGTGAGAAGTGAATCTAGAACGCACCTCCGCCCAAGAACATGTCCCATAGCAGTTGTCCGAACGTCTCTGCTTGTGCGTCGCTAGAAAAACCAACCTGGGACGTTGCCCCACCTAGACTGAGGGTTACAATTTTTCCTTTGGCCTGACAGGCACGGATATCTGACTCCAGGAAGGAACAATCCGTCAAGTCGGATCCGGGAAATGTTGGACCACTACCTAGGCCACAGACCTGAACGTCGTCAGCCGTCGAATCCTTGATAATTCGAAGATAAAAAGTACATTAGAGAAGTCTATCACCGGTAAACCACCCTTTCCCTGGAAAATATACAAAAAGGCCATGGGGAGAACATCAATAGTATCATCATTGCAGTAAAATGATAGTCTAAGAGGAGTTGTCCAGATCAATGCCTAACTTAACGGGTGAATTTAGAGTCTGATTACCTTTGTTGGTGGCCCGCTGAATCTTGGCCCCAATAACTTTTTATGAATACCATCAAGGGTGAGAAATACCGTGATTAAAGCACAGACGTACACGGCAAGCTAGGATAATCTTGTTCATTGGTAAACCCACAGGAAATCATAGTGAATGCGTACATTGTCTGATCTTTCGTTTGAAAATGCTGAAGCTCTTATAAAGAAGGAAGCATGGAAGAGTACAATCAAAAGCAAGTTCCAGACGAACACCGGCAGAGACTGAAGAACCATAATGCTGGGGACCAAGGGTACATCTTCGGGATTTCTATGACTTTATACGAGGCGAGAAAGTTTCAGCCACAGAGGAACACGTCGGCATATGTCTACCCATGTGTACCAGTCAGGTAATAGCTCCGTACCTTCCCAAGGGCCGCGGGAGATGATTAGTACAACCAAGACCATTGTGGCTAGAGTTCTTGTGAGAAATCTCACGAACATCGGTTATGTACTCTGTTGACTGCGGATTGTCTTCTCTTTGAACTCTATGTTCATTCCAGACCTCATTTGTTGGGAATTTTAAGGCTTCGGATAATCGAAGGCCAGAACAATTTGGACACGGGATCCGTGACATAAAGCACATGTCAATGAATTATGGACCTGAAATTTCTATGAGGAATGATCGGGTATCTATCATCAACGTCGTCAATTCGAAATGCGAAGGAACCGTGAGTTTTTAAAATTTTTGCTTAAAGCCGACTGGGACTCTTTATCACCGCCAACAGCAGCAAGTGAAGTACAAGTGCCTTCATCGACCCAGACAAATGTCGCTAGATTAGAGAATGAGTGAAGCCCTTTCGGATCAAAGGTGGACAAACCTCCGGGAATTTCCCCTTGAGTCCACCATTGTGCCATCCAGAGATGGGACCTTCAAAACTTTAGATTCGAAAATGAGATGTGACTAAGGGCATACTCGAAAACGATCTGATTTCCTCCAACATATATCGCCGTGCTGGACCAAGCAGCTACCCCGCCACACGTCAGTGTCGGCACCGTTCCATTTCCCGTGCATGCAGTGACTACATCACGAGTTGTAACTTGTCATCAAGAGGAATGAAAAAGAAAGAAACAAGGGAGACTTACTTGCACTCCAATCACCGTTCGGGTTAGCAGCGGGCTGGGAGGATGCGTACCATTTAGCCTAGAAGACAAAGGTCGACTCACTAATTCATCATCTCCACAGTTGAATTATGGATACCTGCCACACATATCTGAGGAAGTCGGTCGTCTTGAAAAAAATACACAACAACGGAAAGAAGTTCTCACCCATTATAGGTTACCAAGGTGCCTCCTACGTAATCACCTGCAGTCCAAGCAGGAGCAGAGCAAGTAGGGAAAGTGAAACCCGTCCCTCCCGCAGCGACAAGAGCATTCTTGATAGCAAGGTCATAGCGGTCATTCACTATGAAACATGGGGAATATAAGGCGAGTCAGAAGCCAATGTTACTCGAGATCCTCACCATGAGCTTGAGAGGCATCCCAGAGCATGACACCTCCAAATGACGGAAAACTGTTCCGCATGGAAACAGAAATGTTCTTCATTGTATCAATGGGTTGGTAGCCTGAACCTGCTGCTGAAGATGCAGCCGGTGCACCAATATATATTTTGACGTTTTTGTTTGGACTGGTGAAGCGTGCCCAGTCATCCCTATGAGTGGAATATCATGTAGTATAACTATTCCGAACGAACCAAATCGCCTACCAGAGTCCAAGGTTCCAATTCTGCACGTGTGTCAGGAATCACAATGTCATCAAAATCATGCATATAGTCGACTCACGTTCGCCTGGCCGAACGATTGAAGACCGCAAGGATTATTATAGAATCTGTACAACGTGGTGAATGTCACCAATAAGCACTAAGGGTCTTACTGACTGTACTACCGGTCCAGATTGAGAACAAGTTACAGAGCATCAGTGTCAGAATCTGGAGGGGACTGACCATAAACAGCATCGAAACTAGCCTCGTTCAGGACGTTGCCCAGTGCGGCGTCAGGAAAGACACATTGAGGAGAAGCGGTGATATAATACCTATGAAGTTATATAAGCAAGGATTCAAGTCATAAAAGCCGAAGGTACTTCTTGCTCGCTCCAACTGCGAGGGAACGTATTGCGTTGACAAAGGCGGTATATGAGGCAGAAGAGCCGCCCTCAATGTCCAGATCAATTCTATGACAAAGGTGCCTAAGCCAAAAAAAAAGTATGGGTCAAAATACACCCACCCATCCAAAATTGCAGTCCCAAATGGACGAGTGGAAGAGGTACCACCCAAAAACAGATCCCATATTGTCTGAGCAAATGTGATGGCCTGGCTGTCGGACTGGAAACCGACAGAGGCAGATGCCCCTCCAAGGCTGAGCGTAACGATTTTGCCCTTTTCCTGACACGTCGATATGTCGGCAGCCAGAGACGTACAATTAGCAAGGTTGGATCCTGGGAACGTCGCATTGTCCGTGGGATTGCAAGTCTAGAAACAGTGAACGAGAAATCATATCACAAAGTGCTGAGACGTGCATTTGCAAAATCAATGGAAGGGAGTCCGCCAGTACTGAAGAAGACGTTCAGAAATGCTATCGGAAAAGTGTCCACTGCATTGTCCTAGTCAAAAGCATCAGTTATGGATACCGAGGAAGCAGATACACCAAAAATTTACGTTGCAATAAAAGGATAGACGTTTCTGCCAATTGGCAATATCAGATCTGTTCACTGCGCCGTAGGAGTTCTGGCCCCAATAACTGTGTAAAATGTGAGCAACAATCGCTTCTCTACTGAACGCAGATATCGTACACCGCAACCTAGATAGAAGACCAGTCGTCTATTGTTTCAACCGTCAGAGTTGTTACTTACGTTATCGTATCGGCTGACATCAAAAGCCGGCGCGCGGACAATGAGGGCAGTTAAACCAAAAAACAAGAGAAGCATTGGAGTGATAGCGAGTAGGCAGACTCCTCAAGCACCGTGTTCCATTAGTGTTCAAGGTATCCGCAATTTATAGTGATCTCAGGAAATTGAGGTTGATATGTCGTCAGGGGTACGACACATAAGATCAGGACCATAATCCAGCACGTCGTGGATTCCACTTGGACAGAGAAGTACTCTTGTGAATCTACCGATTGGAAGATACGGAAGAAAGTTATCGACGAGCATCCGAGTACGCGTGATACCTAGAACTTCTGGCCTTATCATCACGCCAAAAGTAAGCATATGATAAATCCAACGGAAAGGTGGCTACACGCACCGCATGTATTAGGACGCCACGTGGTCACCAGAAGACGTCCGAGGGCAGATATGGAAGGACGAACAGAAATAAACCTACTGATACGAAAGAGTGTACTACCCACATGGATTGGCTGAGCTGCATAGGCTTTCTCGCCTTCTCATTTCACCCGAAGAATGTTCAAAAGAGAGATTTAGGATCTAAATAAGCCGACATGTACAGGAACAGAGAAAATCAAATCAAGTACGATATTAGAGAGCAGCTACGTCAGCATTATCACCCTGAAGATACGGAATCACTTTCTCCGTCTGCAGGAGTAGATATACTGCTCCTAACAGGATCTGGAGACGCATAACAGTAAGGAAAATGCCAAAAAGGTACGAAGGCATCGTACCGAAATATGGTTGAGCCTGAGCTTCTCGTGCGGTCAGACGTTCTTGGTGATCGTAGCGAAGGAGTTTGTCAAGGAAATCAATTGCCTCGTTAGATATATAACGCTGATTCTCCGAGGTAATGAAACGGGTCCAGGGTTTTCGAGGATACCTAGATGAATGTCGAGTCCTAGCAGTCAATGCCGAGAAAAACAGGATCCAAAGACGTGCCTTCCTATTAGTTCATTGTATTGAGAATCAAGTCGGATGTTGTATTTCTCGAGGTAAGCATAGAGCTCGTCCGTTCCAAGAACTTTGGTAATCTTGACCAGCTGGTCATAATTGTCGTGACCATGGAAAAAAGGTTCCTTTCTGAAGATCTATAGCAAATCTCAACAAATGGTGCGCAAGACGGACAAGAGCGAAGAACTACCATTGAAGCGAACATGCAACCGTAACTCCACATGTCCAGACTATAATCATATTCTTGGAAGTCTACAAGAAGTTCCGGCCCCTTGAAGTACCTTGACGCAACTCGTACATTGTACTCTGTTTTTGGGTGGTAGAATTCAGCCAAACCCCAGTCAATTAACCGGAGCTAAGAACCAAAGAAGGTCAAAAACGAGAAACTCATTATAAGAACATGTAAAACAAACTTTGCGTTTATCATGATCAATCATGACATTATGAGGCTTCACGTCTCGATGCATGATACCCTTTGAATGGCAGAAATCCAAGGCCTGACACAAATAGAGGTGAGAACCACTGGCGGGCCATGAAGGGTAAAATTCAACCTTGAGGAGTTCCAACATATAGTACCGGACATCTAAATCCGTGAACCGTGGATACAGGACTTTAAAGTCGGTATTATGAACATATTCTGTGATTAGACTTGGGATCTTTGAAGCTGGATCGCGGACCACATCAAGAAGCGAAACGACATTTGGCCCCCCCGCCAAATTTTGGAGGATTTTAATCTCGCGCTTTATTTTCTTCTTTTTTACCGGTTTGAGGACCTTAATGATACACTTCTCTTCGGTGACCACATTCACGCCCTCAAAGACCTTGGAGATGGAATAGTTTTGAATTATGTCAAATTAAGAAATGAGCTTGACACTAACCTCGGAATACTTTCCTCGTCCTACTTTCCTGACAATCTCGTAATGATCCTGAGACCCCCATTGCACCTGCAGATTATCTAGAAACGCCAGGTCAGGACACATATGATAATTAACGAACGGTGATACCGTATTCATGCCATGAAGGACCCAAGCGAACATTGACGTCGGTGTACACTCGGGCAACAGATTTTGTGGTAGACCGCCCCATCGACAATGTGTAGAGAGGCAGAGGAGCACGACTGGAACCACACTGGAACCCGCGTCGAACAACTATCGAACAGCGAAGATGTCGAATGATAACCGCCTTACTTTCCCACGATCAACAAACCAAGGGATTCGAAGAGATTACAATTGTTCTCATCATCAATGCATCAGCTTTTCCTAGTCTTGAATAAACATACATTTCCACATGTCTCCTCTCAACTGGCCACCATCGATTCAATTCCTCCAATGTTCCCAGTTCCATTCTTCTGTTCCCCATGATATACGTCTGATCATACAGGGACAATCAAATTCTCAAGCTCGTATGGTTCATACAGTCCGACCTCCTGTCGTCATCCGTAAAATATCATCTGCAACACATCCAGCTTGTGGCCAATACGGACTCTTTGCTTCAAGAAAAATTCCCCCGAAGACACATATCATTGATTACATTGGTATTCTCAGTTGTCAAGGTTATTCTTCCAGTCGCTTATCCTGCACGTCAGGTGAAATACACTGTGATGATCGTCCAGACTCCGACTACGACCTCTCGGTTTACCGCGGCCATAATGATGTGAATGTCGGCATTGATGCTAGCAGAATGGGGAATGAGGCCAGATTCATTAACGATTATCGCGGCATCATTGCGAAACCAAACGCCATATTTTCCGATGTGGAAACAGTTTCCGGGGGAAAGAGAATGAGCATCTGGAGTTCAGGGCAGGTGATCAGAAAAGGCGAAGAGATTCTTGTGTCTTATGGAAAGGCTTGGTGGCGCGCCCGTGAAACAGTGCGTGATGAATGCATATAAAAACATTTCTTGTGTCATACCGCAGTATGTAGTCAGCTGCAGTTTTGCCTTGATGAAGAATGACCTTGACGCTAGGCATTATTTAGTCGAAAAGATAATACTTGGTCATTCTTGAAGCGTCGTGCCGTGCCAGCTTAAGAAAAAACAACGTCTCCTTCATCAAGAGACACATTCTGTATAATACTATGTGCGGCCAGGTCCCACGTTAACCGCGTCAAGGACTGTTAAATCTATTTACGGCTCATCCTGGCAAGGGCTTGGATCTAAGTGGGAAACTGAATCTCATTACAACTCATCATGAGAACAAGCTGAGACAATAATCGAAGATTCATTATGCACACGCAGGGTTTGACTCGGAACTCGCGTCTTCTCGAGAGGTACAGAAGAATATCGACACGTGAGCCGGGGTAAACAATGATCAATAATCTTTCAAATTTCTCGCGTTTGACGTGCTCAAGGTTTGCACAACCAAACTTTTCATGCCTCCGCATTTACAGTCTCAAGGTTTTTTCTCATTCGTTGCATTCTACTCCTGCTCTCGCCCAAGATTTGCACCACACGCTCGCTCTCTTTCATTTCTGCGTTATCAATGTCCTCTCAAGCCCCGCCAAAAACCGTTAGCACGCGTTGCTGACAGGGTAAATCGGACCGTTGGGCCATTTAAATGTACTAATTTTGAATGCAGCGTTTCCTACATGCGACGCAAATCCTTGGAGCCCCCAAGAATCCATACGACGTATTAGGTGTAAAATCAGATGCTACACAAGCTGAAATCAAGAAGACATATTTTGCCGTGCGTGCTTCCGTTCTGCGACGTGATGTATCTCTCATTTCCTTTATCAGCTGGCTCGGAAATACCATCCCGATACAAATCCCGATAAAGGTGCCCAGGACAAGTTTGTTGAAATTCAGGAAGCATATGATGTTTGTCCATCTATGTTTGATTACTTTAGGGCTTCATTCATCTCCTATCGCAGACACTTAAAGACGAAAAGAAGCGCGCCGCATTTGACAAGTTTGGCTCTGCTTCGCAGCAACCTGGGTTCGATCCAGATGCCTTTGCTGAAGCTGGAGCTGGGGGCTTCCACGGCTTTTCTGCAGGAGGTTTCCCTGGATTTTCAGGCTTTCAGGATCTTGGAGGATCTTTCAGCCAGGGAAATGCTAAAGATCTCTTTGAGACTCTATTCGGAAATACTTTTGGTTCTGGTGCATCACGAGGTTCAGAGATGTCGAGAGGAGCGAACGTTGAAACTACTATCAATGTTTCCTTCATGGACGCTTGCAAGGGAACTACGAAAGCGGTACATGTCTCGTCTATTGTCAACTGTGGCACTTGTTCTGGTACAGGCTTGAAGCAAGGCGCGAAACGAACGACATGCACAACTTGTGGTGGTTCTGGATCACAGACATTCGTGATCAACGGTGGGTTCCACATGGAAAGTATATGTCAGGCTTGTAGTGGTGAGGGTAGCACTATCCCTAAAAACGGAAGATGTGCTCCCTGTGGTGGGATGGGACGTTTAAAGGCGTCGAAGACAGTCCAGGTGACGATCCCTGCCGGTATGTTCCACACATTGAGTCAACGTAGTAAATTCATTAACGTTTCATAGGTATCGAGGATGGAAGCTTACTTCGTGTGCCAAAAGCTGGAGACGTTCCGATAACCGGAAAAGGGCCCGTTGGGGATCTCCTCGTACGAGTGAGAGTTGCGAGCTCGAAGTCTTTCGCTCGGCAAGGGTCCAACTTATACCATGAAGCCCGTATTCCAGTACATACGGCCCTTCTTGGTGGAAAAGTTCGCGTCCCAACTCTCGATGGAGACGTGGAAGTGCGTTTACACGGAGGGACGCAGCAGGGGGAGGAGATGGTTTTAAAGGGGCGGGGAGTACCCACGCCGTATGGCGGGGTTAAAGGGGATCTTTTCGTCACTTTTTCGGTTGTGCTTCCTAGGTGAGGCCGCCTGTCTCATCAAAAAGTGTTAAGCTCATTTCTAAACAGGACTCTTACCCAACGGCAACGAGATCTTCTACAACAGTACGCAGATGAAATCGATGGCCCGACTAAATCGTCCAAGGAGAAAAAGGAGTCACAAAGCAATACAGATAATGGTACGGAAACTTTCACTTATCATCCGCTACCGTCAGGTGGCTGGGTGTCTCGCATCTGGCAGAACATTCGAAAGCTCACTGGAATTTGATTTTCCCCCTTCTGGCATGTCTTCTCGCTGGCAACAAACTGTACAACTCGTCTGAAAATTCATCGTCCAGCTCAAGCCCACGGTTCCAAAAACACCGAAAGGACTGACTCGGATCTTGAGGGCGAGGAGAAGAAGAGAGCCACAGGATAGTAACACAGTTCACGATTTCATAGACCTACAAGAGTACTATAATACATCGCTTGGATTACTCTACTCTGCAATTAATCTTCGATATGAGTAGTTACTTTCTCTATGGATCTTGATTCTGGGGCGCCACAGATTCTATTCCTAGCCCCTGTTTATGGTGTGACCATTCATATGTTTGTTTGGGTATCTTGTCCTTGGTTCTTTGCTTAGTCGTACGGCGATCAGGCAGATGGTGATCTTCCTTCTGACGGCCCTCTCGCCAACCTACTGGTCACATTCCGCAACGAGATGGGTTCGAATGTTCATGATATTGACTGTATGACCCTCATTAAAACCTGAGGCCTGATGGCCAATCATGTCCTCTACATATCGGTGACATTTCTAAGGATGTGTCAAAGAACTTCTTTCAGAATTCTCGGCCGCAGGGTTCGTCAATGACTGTCAAACAAATACTCGCCAATCGGTAATCTTAAAGACATGAAGTAAATCGGCTCATGAGATCTATCGACGCACTTTTGACCACTCACAAGGCGAAAAAGGGGGAACTTCATCATGTCAAAGCAAATCATCTCCATCCGTAGATACGCACCGGAGCCACTAATTCTACCGATTGTATAAAAACGCGTCAGGTCGAGATGCCTTTCAAGACGACTTGTTGGCAGTTTTCTCCCTTCGCATCCTTCATTCTGTCTTGACCGATCCTGTAATGCAGAACTCGAACCCTGTCCTTTCCGAGACTCCTCAGTCAACGCATAATGATGGTCTCAAACTCGACGGTACTATACCGCATTCATCCGTTGACTCCCGCGCATCCTCGCCTACAACGACTGTACGTTCTGGGTCTTCCGCGACGTTACACGATCATCAGGATATACGACATCCGAATTTATCGACCCTCCGACTTTTGATGACGCACTTCGGGTATATCATCTAATTACGTCGTTGCATCGCTCAATACCTAATCAATTGGTCTTACAAAAGTGCCGCCTTGACCCTGTTCCTTGCCACAACTGATGCTGTAAGCACCAGAATATCAAAACCCGATTTCTGTTCTGAGTGACGCTACCCCTGATAGAATATCGTCTCAACAAGTTTACCTACCATAGCCAGTGACCTGAATGCGACACAAACACAATATACTTGGGTCGGTGTAGCATACATGCTAACTCAAACGGCGTTACAACCGTTTTATGGCAAGGTTTCCGATCTTGTTGGCCGCAAGGTGAGCCAAAGACGTTAGTCTCCACGACAGAGATCAATTGGATCCAAACCTCCCAGAATGTCTTGTTTTCAAGCATGACTATATTCGCTGTCGGATCGTTACTATGTGGAGTGGCAAAGGTAAAGTGACCCAAATCCATTCAGTAGTACCCAAGTAACGATCACTGCAATAGAATATCACTTGGCTTATTGCTGCCAGAGCTCTGGGTCAGTTCTAAAATCTTGCTGCGTCGGAACTTTCTTATCTTCCTCCTCAGCCGGTATAGGAGGAGGAGGAATCGTCAGTTCTGTCTGGGTCATCACCGCTGAACTCGTCGAAGTTCAGCATCGGGCAAAATGGTCGCAAGCACTCAGTTTGACTTGGAGTTGTTCGGCCGTAGCCGGGCCACTTATTGGTGGCGTGTTCAGTAGTGAGTGGGTTGCGATTCGACTGTCGCCGGTTTGATAACATTTCATGAAGGCGGGAGTGACTCAAGTTTCCTCAGCTGGAGATGGGGATGTATGTCTGGATACTCACCTTCTTGATGAGACCGCTCAAGAATGCTACAGTCTACCTCAATCTTCCCATCTGCCTAGTGGGATTTCTCGTGATTTTCGCGTCTTTACGTGATGTTCACCTCTCCAGGACATATGACGCGTCTTGGCGAACATTGGCACGAAGTTTTGACTTTGGAGGACTGTGAGTTCCGAGGAGCATTTTAGGCTCCCTTGAACTTACCTTCTTTAGTGTAATGTTCATGGTAGGTACAAGCGGCATCGTTCTTGGTTTCAGCTTTGCGACCAACAATGGCTGTGGGTATTTCGATCCAGGCGCTTGTGATTGACTTGAATTGTTGTATGTCAGGGACCGCCCCTTCGACCTTGATACTCATTATCTTGGGTCTTTTGGTTCTTGCCTGCGGAGGATTCTATGAGGCTCATACAAGTCGCCAGTGTCTTTTTCCTCCCAGTATGTTCAAGAATCGTACTGCACGTTCGTTTTGTGTCTTACCTCAGATGACCTCATCATTCATTCATCGTATTCAGTAACAATCCTTTTTGTCACATTTCTGCACAATTTCAGTTTTACTGCTGGTACTTTTTATCTAGCCTTGTACTTTCAGGTAAGTCATTTCACTGTTTCTACGAAGGAAGAAATTTCAACTTGTCATCCCAAGGCGGCTGAAGGCTGCGGTCCACTGCAGGCTGGACTGAGAGTTCTTCCCTATGCACTCGGCTCTTCTTTGGCGTCAATGCCTGCGGCTTGGTTTATTGGTTACTGGCAGAAACGCACACAAAATAGCAGCGGGCAAAACTTGATGATATCGATTGGACTTGCTATATCGACACTTGGTTTTGGTATGAATATACCCTCTATCTGCATCGGCTGCTTATAAACTTGTTTCAGGTCTTCTTACGCTTCTCAACGAATACTCTTCCATAACTGCTCAAGTTTGCTTTCCTTTGATTGCTGGGGTAGGCTTAGGGATGCTGTTCCACGCACCATACCAAGTCTTTGGTCAAGCACTTGAACCAGGGGAATTAGCAACGGGAACCAGTGCATTCTTCTTGGTTAGGTTCACTGGTGCAACAGTTGGACTGGTACGGCTTCTCCTTTTCGCGTATTCCAAAAATTTATCTTCCTAAAGGCTGTTGCGGGTGCCACATTCTATGCTCGATTGTCTAACCGTTTACCAAAGGATCTTTCCCTTGGGCAATTTGGTGCATCAGTTGACTATAGCCTTATTCGATCCATAGAGCCTCTTGTACTTCGAGATCAGGTCTTACGTGTTGTTTCCTCCTCGATCCAGGTGGGGCTTTGTGTCGGCAAGCGCATATTGCGTGACTCATCACAATTATTAGACTATATGGATTGTCTGTTCGCCTTGCTTAGGCCTTGCATTTTTAGTTCGTCGATATTTCTTATTTGCATCTTGTGGCTATTAACGCCGTTTTGCAGCTGTCCCTGTTACTAAAAGAATTGCCTATACAAGATGGCTCAGATACAGCGAAAGAATTGCGCAAAACAAAAAAATCGTCCGAGATAGAAGCATGAGTCGCTCACGAGCAACAGAGTCAACGCTTCTTTAGATATTTGTACTTGTACGTCAGAGACAGCAAAGATATCACATCTACCTGTGAATTCAACAACATCACGAAACCAAAACGTATCCTTTTATCCAACCTCGGAAACATGTACCTTGGAGTCGACATAAATGTCAGACAGGTCTGTCGAAAATCGGGACCATTTGAACCAAGTGCCTCCTTGTATTCCATTTGTGGGTATGGTCTACCTCACGCTATCATTCTACGGTCCTGGATGCAGAACAAAGTTCCTCAACGTTGACGTAGAACATACCGGCCAACTCGTGGAGAACGTCAGGTACGACCCTCAAGGTTCAGAAGAGGCCATGTAAATAGAAGCAACTAATGAGGCGATCTATCATCTCCTACAGTTCCCAACGCTTGAGTCAAAGATCTCGCGGAGATTATAAGATTGAGACCAAAATGGTTCACTGCAACATGAGAAAGAAAGACTCTTTGTAGTCTCCCTTGGTGGAGACATTGTAGCACAAGTAATATGTACTAGGTGATAATCATATTGTCGCCATACGCTTCATCGAAGGATCAGAAAACTTGATATACCTACTTTCAAACGGAGCCGATGAAATAATGATAGAAGACTACCATGAGGCAATCTCAGTAGGGTAAATAACAAGGATCCCATGTGACTTCGAATCTCATGAGATGTCAAATGTGGACATGATGAAAATTCTTGACTAATGTGGCAGGATCGACAGTGTCGTTTGCAGAACAGGTGTAAACCCTTTTGATGACTATATGGCCATTGAACCTGATCAGCTATGTGAGGTCTCAGAACCCACGTCCCTAGAGTAAAACCACTCGGATGCTGTTAACTTTGACAACGCGTCATGCAGTTCTTCCACGGAAATAGTTGACAGGAAACTCGAGGTGTCAGCGGCCGCGATAGTTTGGATTTTTCATAATCCTTGGAGGAACAATGACGTCTCCCGGAAGGGGGTGAATCCTAGGCCTGGGGTGCTGGGGGACCATTGATCTTTATTCAATGCCGCGGCGAATGAGATCGACCGGGCCGAGATAGAAAAAACGTTGAATGACATATGAACAGGCATGTTATAGCACAAGGATGCTCGACTGATTAGTAGACTCAAGTGGACGCATATAGCGCCGGTGTGGCCAGCCCTAGCAATGGCGTGATTACGGAACAACATTCTTCCAAAGTTTGTCTACGCTCACCACCATGATCTCTCCTTTACTCATCCCCTCTCAAATTCCAACCAGCCATCCAACGACTTCCTTCTCAACTGGCTCTTCTTCACTACAGAAATCGCGTTCCGCAGTGTCTCTGCCTGCCAAGGCCGGTGTATCTCGTCAATTAGGTCATCTTCCAAAGAGTCCAAAGAGTACAGTAACTATTCGAGAGGAGGGTTTACCCCACGCAAACATCATTTTAGAGGCGAGGTAAGAAACCTTCTTTTTCTCTGTCTTGATGTTCGCCCTAGTCCTGCCCTTCATTGGCAAGTTGAGCGGTATAAGACATGGTCTGAAGTTGCTACTGCCTATTATTATCATCTTTTGGCTGATTCCAATCTTTGATTCAGGCAATACAAGACACAAGCCTTCGCTCAGCGACTACTTGAATGCCTGCGGTTGCTGTCTGTACCATTTTGGTCTGCACCTGGTATAAAACCAGATGAAGTCAGGATCCAAAAGGTTTCGGGAGCGTTGACTAACGCTGTATTCTTCGTTTCATATCCTTCTGCACGCAAAGTTCGCACTATTCTACTTCGAGTGTATGGTGTTTCGTCCGGTTGCCTTGTCTCTCGCCCAAGGGAACTTCACATCCTGCATGTACTTTCCTCTCAGTATCGCATTGGACCTCGTGTCTATGGTACATTCGAGAATGGACGGTTAGAAGAATATTTTGAGTCGACAACATTAATGGCCTCCGAGATTCGTGATCCTACAATCAGTCGCTGGATTGGGGCGCGCATGGCAGAACTCCACTCAGTTGATATTGAGGTAGTTGAGTCTGGTATGACATGTGGCCTTAAGAGCAACGGCTGGGAGATAGGTGTGAAAGGCAATGTTAAATCGTGGCTACCTCCGGCAGAGGAAGTCCTTGCCTTACCTTTCGTTGACGAACAAGTCCGGGAAGAATTGAATTTGACCGCATTCAAGCGGGAATGGGCTAACTATTTGCAATGGTTATCGAAAGTAGATGACATTCACAATGGCAGTGCTATAGTCTTCGCTCATAATGATGCACAATATGGCAACTTATTGAGGTTGCAACATCCTAAGGATGTTATCGATGAACACCGCCAGGTAAGTCTCCGTCATCATCAAGTTGATCGTCCACCTTCTGATATGGAATGTTGACAATTTGTCTTCATCAGTTGATAGTGGTTGATTTTGAATACGCCGCACCAAATCCGGCTTCTTTCGATATCGCTAACCACTTCCACGAATGGACCGCTAATTACCATTGTTCAACCCCACACCTCCTTGATATCTCTCGCTTTCCCACATATGAGGAGCGCCGTAACTTTTACACGGCTTACCTCGGCCATATGGTCATTTCTGGCGAAATTCCCATATTGGATGATGACGAAAGAGAGCTTCAGATACAGAAGCTAGATCAGCAGGTCCACTACTGGAGCCCTGCGTCCCATGCAATGTGGGCTATCTGGGGAATTGTCCAAGCGAGAGAAGATCTGGAAGGTAACAACGCAGAACCCGAGTTCGATTACATCGGTTATTCCGTATGCCGGATGACTGCCTTCCGCAGGGAGATTCGAGCGCTCGGTATACACCCCTAGTCATTACTCCTTGCCGGATGACTGCCTTCCGCAGGGAAATTCTAGCGCTTGATATAAACTCCTAGTCCAGTGTTCTTATAGATTCTTAACTTTTGGGTTTTCGAGACTATGTATGTTTCTTAGGTACTTATCTGCTCATTAGCATTTGAATGATATCCAATCCAACAAGATTTACAATACTCGTAGTGACGAATAAAAACATGATATTTAACTGAGATGCGATGAGGATTGGTGATATAAGTAACCCTGTACGACAACAAGTAGCAAACACAATAATGAAATTTGACATGGTCTGTTTGGAAAGGAACTATAAGGACAAGAGGGAATCGTAGGTACGTATAGAGATCCTCGTGGGCATAAGTAGATGAAATCGTCCGTCCTGGGCGGTATGAGTAGATGATGACGACCGTTCAAAAAAGCGATAACGAAGTTCAGTACTATCCCCGTTTTATTAGGCCCACACTTTCTCATGCAGTCTCGATGACCCCAGCGCCATGTCTGTCGACGACCATGGCGTATTGACTGAATTATCATTTGAAGGGGGGAAGGGCGACTGTGAGAGGTGGCTACGTGGAAAACCAGCCCAATTTCCTGCACTACCAGCTCTGACATGTCCGTTCGTTCGTGCAGGCGGATCATTGGACGAAAGTGGAAAAGAGAGACCGGATGGAGCAGGCGGCGAGGAACTGAAATTGAGGTCAACCTCTGAATTATTGACGGATTGATGGACACTAGAACTAGTCGAAGCATTGGTCTTATGAGTACGATGCTACAATTTCAGTCAGGCTGACGTTGCTGGGAAGGAAAAGAAACGTACTGAGTTATAGCCCACAATTTCCCGGCGCGCATTATTATGTCTTCCCAGGTCGGGACCAGCCGTGACGGGAGCAGGAGACTTCTGCGACTTGCGTTCTGGAACGGGTAACATAATGCCTGTGCTGGCGAAAGTAGGGTATGCGGACTTATTCTGCTTAACAGAGGTATCGAGCGCTGAGGTATCGACTCTCAAAGACCCAGTTGGCGGACGACCGAACTGAAACGGTTTTCCGTCGACGGGTGTAGCGAGGTTGTTCGCTTCTTGAACACGTTTTCCAGAGATACGGGCAAGCAGCGATGCCGTCACCTCATTGGGGTCACTAGTAGTGCTTAGGGAGCGAACATCAGGACCTTGTTGTTGTTGGGGAGTGCTGTCAATTGTGGGAGTGCCACCGCCGTTAGGCGTCGCACCCGAAGTTGGAAGCTCAGTATGAATAAAACAACATCTTTTCCCGTAAGGGCAAGTTCCAGACACCCAGAACGTCTGCCGAATGAGGTCAGAGGATATAGCTATTTCATGATGTAAGAGAAACGAACCCTACAAATTTCGGTCTTGTACTGCGGAAATACGTGAATTGCTGGATACTCGGAATGAAGTTTGCGCAACCGACCTTCGGGTGACGAGCGACCTTGCGAAGCTCCTCCTCTCCATGAGCAAATTGACATTTTGTCCCATACCGACAAGTCCCCTTTTCCTCCCAACTACGGCATAGTTCAGTCTTGTATAGACCTAGCTTACGGTTATTGGCGCTCGGGCCTTGACCATTAGTACTCGTTGGGCTCGAAACAGGACCAGCCGTCACTCCCGAACCTTGCGTAGGGACAATACTATATTGGCCGTTATACTGCGACTGAATGCGTGCAGCAGCCATGGCATCCGGGATCGGGTATTGGTCCTGAGGTGCATAGAATTGATTAGGATACACAGGAATCGCAGGCATCGCCGGGCCGGGTTGGAAAAGCCCAGGAGCATAGGGAGGTTGCATCCCGCTATTCATCAGCGCCATCGTAGTCACTTCACGCATTGCTGCGGACGGGTCGGAAGCGGAATGATGGTGGTTGGATCGAAAAACATTATGCTGTTGCTGGACACGCGCAACAGCAGGATGATGACCATCCATGGATCCAGGAAGCATCATATCATACAATTGTTGCGTGTTGCCCAATGAAAGGTGAGCTGTATGGCCGGGGTAAGGAATCCCTTGCGTGTTGGCAACTACGCCCTGATAACCACGAGGGGGTTGACGATAGGCTGGGAGGATAATGTTACTATTAGGACGTCCTTGAACAAATGCTGGTCCAGGAGGGGGTGCGATGGGAACTCCTTGATAGTTGCGTTGTGTATTATAGTCTAGCATAAGTTCCTCTGGGGCAAGAGCCTGTGTCTGGCCGCTCCGATAATCAAACATTTGTGGATGCGGCTGTGGCTGTGGTCGGTGAATGTGGTTCGCAATAGATGGATACGATAGCTGTTCAGTACTTGAGCCTGTATTTTCTCGATATTGGCCTTGTAGGTCGACCAGTTCTGAAGTATCCCCAGCCTGCTGTAGGCGGTGAAGATCAGCAGCAGAAAGGCCGCCACTGAAGGAGTGAGGGCGCTCTTTGGTTTCGTTTCCAGTATCAACGGTGAGAGTAGGCTTGACGAGCATCGAGCCAGCCGGAACCGAACCGACTGACTCCTGAGAGCTGGATGTGGTTGTATCTGTGGAAGAGCCACGAGAATGGGAAATACTGATCTCATGTTCGGAAGCCTGCGGTGACGAGCCGGCGCTAGTGCTCGATGATGTTTCCAACGGACTGCCCTCGCCGAGATGGGTGACAGCTGGAATTTTGGCCTTCGGTGGGGTACGAAGTTGATTATGAACATCATCTGCTTCGGCAGAACCCTCAGTAATCTTCAACCTCATAATGTCAGCTGTTAGGTCCCACTGGGTGTCCACAAATTGATTATCGATGTTTAGGCGCCAACGGTTGGCTGGGTGGTTGAAAGATTTATTTTCTGTGCGAGTAGGCATATAGGGAGGGATTTTGCTCAAGGCGGTCGTGCGTGATCTGCTGATGGTAGTCAAATGGACAGGTGAAGGTTCGTCGGCTGTAGACAAGGGCCAATTCTTTATAGAAGGCATAGAATGGCAATGAGAACTGTGGCGAACACGTGGCACAGGGTGGTATCGACTTACTACTGTATTGGAAACGTGAGGAATGGACCAACTGATAGTATTAGCAGCGTAGGGTCGATGAGCGTAAGTGGTAGGCGTCTGAAGGTCGTCGTCAGAGCTATTTTGAGAGTTCTTGGTCGAGAGACTTGATTTCGTGACTGGTTTACGCATTACTGTGAGTAACGGCTGAGACGAAGTGGAGTTAGTCGAGGGAAGAGACTTGCCAGTAAATTAAAAGGAGATGAGAGATGAAGATAAAAAGTTTGGATGATGGTTGATAGATACAGCGCTCAACTCGCTGGCCGGGGTAAGGGAGGACAGAGGACAGATAGGTATAAAAACGAGGCTGGCGTGAGGATCGTGAGGTCGTGGAGAACCGGGGACACGACCTAGTGACAGGAACGGGATAGGTGGAATCTAGAGGACAAAGTGAGGTTAAGAAGGAAAAGAAGGCGAGGCTAGGGGGAGGCATACATGGAATCTCGTCAAGCTTTTGATCGCTTGCAACGTGCCCTCGGCCTGTCTTCTTCTTGAAAAATCAAACACAGCAATGATATCGAGCAGAACTTGTTCAACACCAACTCTCTGGCCTGCTCGAGCTGGGCGTGCTGGGAGTTGCGGGGAGAGGTTGCTGGCCCCGGCCAACGAAAATTATGGCTGTCCAACTAGCTCCAACAGGCTTCCCTTTCTAGCATCACGCCCTTCAAACTCCGCATCACACAGGCTTGTCCGTTGCTTTGACATCCCCAGTCATAGACTAAGCCTATTTAGCACTCGCTCCCACATATAGCCCTCACAGAAATGTGCGCTCGCTCCTTCTCGTCTGCCACGCCCACCACCCTCATCTGCCCACGTGTTGCGCCCCCATCAGTCTCATCCCGTCGCCAACGAGATTGCTCTGGTCCCATAATTCAATTCATAGATAGGAATACATATGTCGATAACCATTGACCAGCATCCTCCAACATTCATGCTTTAGCTCACCCACCCAGCCTCCTTCTCTGTTGTTCTTCTCCACTTTCACAAAAGTGTAGGAATGATGCCTCGTGTTGATACTCAATCATGATCACCTTTCTCATGGTGTTTGCGCAGTTCATTGATTGGCTGGCATTCTCGCCGATATCTGCACGACGTCGAGGCAGAGATTATCGCCTAGGTGCAAGATCTGCCCCGCGCCACCTCCAGTTTTTGCTTCCAGCGGCACCCGGCACAATGTTTGGAGAACATCCATCGCACCGATCGATCAACTTCTTCGGGATTCCGCCAATTATGGCAACACATGACCAAGGCATTCCAACTCCGCGAAATAGAGACCCCCCCTTACCACAACTATCGCACATACAATCTTGGTAATCAGCACAATCGAGGGCACAAAATATTCGGTTGAATCCCGAAATCAGACAACGTGTTGTTATCTGACTTGCGGGTTTTCAAAACTGTATCCATGTTTTTCAACCGCCTCGAGCAGAAAACACGGAGAGCCAGGATGCAATGACGTCGCTCGATAGATTTAGGCCTTTCAATGGACACAACACTGACTTTGTAGTCTCGCAGAACTTCGATGTTGCAGGGAAGAATATACGAGCCCTGATTTTCTATATAAGACACATGTATAACACGCTGCAAGATTGTCACGATTGTCATCGATAAGTAAAGTTGATATGAAGTCTAGCTAGTCTTGAGACCCAAGAAGATTGACTTTTCGGGCAATGAATTGAGTTCTGATTCTCATTGTTCTTGAATCAATAGTAAAACAAGTCAATGTACAACGGTTATGGTTTCACACGTTGGATGGGCCAGGACGATTCAAGCGTCTATGAGGGGATCAATCAAACTCTTTCCATGCATGCTACACCATAAAAACTTACAGTATGAAGTGCCAACCAACATCGTAGATAAACTCTGAAGTTGGTCCTCGTTGAACATATACTGATCTTTGTGCCATGTATCCTGTTAGGAACAAGGTCAACGAAGCCGTCAGCGGAAGTCTCAATTTGGTCATACCTGGTGAGTCTGATATAAACACATCATGATTAACTCAGCAGCTCCCAAACACCCACAATAAGAAACCGTACCTTCTTGAACTCGGATGCACACTTTCGAATTGTAGTAGAAATGGGAGGTGGGTCCGTGGCGTGGGGCGCCAAAACTGCTCGGCGGAAATGCCGTAAGGTACTGAGAATACACGGGTACGGCATGAGAAGCATACCTTCAGTAAGTGACGGGACCCATGGTTCGACAGAATATGGAAGGCTTTCTATGAGTGCACACAATCCGAGGATTGCAGAGTGGAGAGATCGCAAGGATTCGGGATACGACGGGTCACGTCTAGGAGGAAGCGTAATTTTACGGGTCAAGGCGATGAACCGATTCTTGTAGATAATTTTTAATAACCAGACCCAAGAGAACAGATGGGCAGCGGTGAACTCACCTTGAGGGGTAAAATACTTTGGCGTTGAGAGCATCTGACCACTCCTGACAAAGCCTTGGACGCCATCTCTCGAACCTCGACATTCTCATCGCTCAGACATTCCAAAAGGACGTCCATGATTTGTGCAGCGCCCTCTTCAGAGATTGATAACAAATTACGATAGAAAAATACCACTAGAGCCGGTAGAGCATGTAGTCGTATTCGCCATGACTAAAAAAGTTCTCTCATTAGCCAAAAAGATTGCAATGATGTGATGATATCTTACCTGAGATGACTTGATGGCAGATGCAAAATCGTTCAAAATCACAGGAACATATTCTGCCGGCGGAGATACGGCAGATAGTACATATAACACGGCAGAGCTGTACATCTGTAGCTCTGAACTATCGTTGAGCTCTGACATGCGGAATATCTCAGGCCTGTGAGAAAATTGAGAGATCTAACGCCATCCCTGTTTCCATTGTGGGACGTACATTAAGGGAATGATATATGGAAATACCAAACATGCCTGGGCACCATGAGCCGCGACCCAGATCCACTGGAGCACTGCGAGATTTTTTAGCACTCAAGGAAGATCAAGAGTCCATAAAACCAGGAAAACGTACAGGTTAAACCAACTTTATCATACTGTATTCCGACATGAGAACACCGCAAGGGCGATAATTCACAGAAGACGAACCTCAGATTGACTGACACGCGGTGGCGGAAGACGTGCTTCTCGCCAAAGTGGTAACTTATCTTGAATAACGAGGACATGATGGAGATGTCTCGCCTGACTAAATTACTTTGTAAGGTCAAGTTCAAGTCAAATGAGCCGAGTCATTTACCGAATATGTAGCGGGTCATCGGAGATTGTACAAGCGTGCAGGAATGCCTCGACGGATGGGTATACGGGTCGCCATTGGTTTCTCATGAGCACGAATAGATTTTGACAGATATGTGACCTCATCTGTGCCAAGATTTAATGGTCTTTTTCTCAAGATAAAAACAAACATACGTCAGCATAATCGGTATTCGCATTCTCAAAAAAGATCTGAATATATTTGTCCGCTTTCGAGTTGAAAAAGATGCCAAGACTTTCGATAAGGATGCCAAAAATCGTGATGGATTTGCTCACTGACAAGTCAGCTCAATATTCTAAAGGAAAGGTCTCAGAACAACTTACTTGCGAAGGCGGAGTCCCCGCTAAATTCGAGTGGTAAGGCCAAAATCCAGTCTATCATGGCCCTATTACGGCGCGGATCGAGGTTCCGTAGTTGATACTGTGTTACTCCGTAAGGATGGTCCTGAAAGAATGAGAAGAAGCACTTTACATAGAAAAAGGTTTCCCAAAATGTGATAGTGTCAGGCTTGATTTGCAGAAATATTTTATCCAGTCTGGGCATAGTCCATGCCCACAAATTGTCGAGCAGCAGTTTAGGCCAGTGTTTGGACCCTGGGAAAGATATTAAGACGCCTTTCGATACCATTCAGAATCTTGACACTGACCACGCAATATTCCACTAAGTACTTCCGCGCTTGCGCGTTGTTTGAATTTATCCGAATCAATCAAAAAAGCGTCGATGTTGACCAGCAGGTTTTGGAGCCCATCATGTTCTAGAACTTTGACTGTGATACGTCTTTATGGTTTGCACCGACAACTGTCTAAAAAGTTACTGACCCAAGCTTTTGATAAACACGATGTTCTCTTTTCGCAGCTCGATGGTTCCTCCGGATTTTCCAGATTCTTGGCTCCAGAGTGATAATAGTTTCGAGTAGTAATTCGGGTTTGAGATAGTGCTGCGGATGACGGTCAAACATTGTTGTGATTCCGGCTCAAACTGTATTCCCGAAGAGTCTTCTACAGCTCTGTAAGCTTTGATGACCGAAGTCCAAGCAAGGAAGCCGGTTCTAATCTTGTCGACATAGAGACCCCTACAATCAACCCATGTGAGTCAGCCAAAGATAACAGAAACTATAAGTAACTTACCCAGTAAATTCGAGGGATTCATTGAAGCCAAGCATAAAGGTCTCAGCATTTGTAATCTTAATGTCCTGTGCCAATGGATTCCGCCACTCATCCAGCCACAATGCCTCCCTTGACATCGAGTAACTTCTGAATTTCATATATGTCAGTACCTTTACAATGGCCCTTAAATCATGACGAGAGTCAGTTTGAACTGGCCTCGCGGTAAAAATATCTTACCTTTGAGCCATGTAGCGGATGGCAGTTTGAGGGCTTAGGCTTTGTTCCATAAAGAACTTGACCACTTCAGGAGGGGTCACAACATCCCTACGAAGCAAAAAAACCAGGAACCGCACTGCCATTTCTACATACCGCCACTGGACATGAAAAAGATCAGTAAATGTATCAATGTCAGCCAGAGACTATTACATGAGTCGTTGGTTTGGTAGCGGCCGCAAGAATAGAAGTTACCTATGGTTTAGTATGTAACCATGACTGCTTAGCAGAGCTTTTGTGACTTACAGTATTGTTATATACTTCGCCTCTTCTTGATATTCTGACGAAAGTCTTGTCTATCGCAGCTCTCAGCAATGGCTGGTCTACTAAGTTGGAGGAAAACTCAGCGACTAAGTCCTCCAGAGCTGCTTCAACACCCGGAGTAGCAAGCGAATAGGCATCGGTATGCACAGCCTCTTCTGGCAGGTGAGCCAAAGAATCTCCGGAAAGCATAGTGACGAGTTTTTGTATGGAAGGCTTACGAGCGAGACATGACAAAATGTTTTTTGTTGGAAGAAAAATGAACACACTTTTTCTTCGTGTTGGCAGTCAAGAAGGGAAAGCAGATATTGGTGGTGAAATCCCATGTCTACAGTCGTTTTAGTGAAGCTATGACAGTCACGCAATTTTTCTTACCACCAAGAGCATATGCAGCTTCAGCAAGTCAACAAGTCAAAAGAATCCTATCCTACCAGAAACTCTGAACCTACCTGTACCTTTATTCCAAAGGACATACAAGGCCCCCTTCATCCTGTCGGGGTCGCTTCCTTTTCCCAGAGCATCGAAAATAGAGGGAAGGATGAACCGAGTTGATCGGACGTAGTACTAGTAGTGGAATCAGGACACAGTCTTGCAGGCACCGTCTGAACTTACACTGCAGACATTATTCAGAATATTTTGTGCCTGTCTACGTCCGACTGAGTCGATAAACATTTGAGTCTTAGTCATAATGAAACTGACCTTCTAACCCGAGTGTATGGAGAGAGTGACAACTCGACGAGTTCTCCGAGAAGCCTATCATCAAGGGCGGATCGACGTCTATATAAAGAATGCATGAATACACGTCCGCTATGGTATACCTGTGCCCGCTTTAAGAAGACCAGCCGTGAATTCTCTCTTTGCTTGATCCAAAAGCGATTGGCACTAGTGAAGATTGATGAGGTATTGTGAGTTTACAAAGGAATGTCTTCCTCACTCTCTCGCTTGGTCGTAGTTCTTCTGCAAAGATTCATAATCGCTTCTATTCAAACCGTAGCCGAGCATAAACGTATCGATGGCGCGCGTTACTCCTATGACCGCATCGATATGATCCTCGCTGCTGATTTTCTGTCGCAGCGCAAAAGCCGCTCTTTGACAGACATCACCATACCGCAATTTGTAGGCTGCAACTCTCTGATAACGAGGATCACTAGCGTCCGTTAAGGTAAAACCGGCATTCATATCAAGCGGCACCACAATCATCTCTGCCAACTCGGTATCATTGAGGCAAGGATTGACAGCCTCCTTGAGCTGTTCCTTGAAGAAGGTGGACAGCCCACCCCAGGTAGCTCTGCAAGCATACAAGTAGCTTCAGAGTATAGTGTGAGACATACACATTCATAGGAAAACGGAGCGACTTGCCGACAGAAGTCATTTCGGTCGATATTATCCCATCTAGATGTTGTTTCAAGCAGAGTTTCAACCTTATCGATGGCAGGCAAGAAAACACTATCGAGAATTTCGAGAACAAAGGCAACTTCATCGTTGTTCGGAACTTGATCATATAAAATCAGCATTGACTATTGCGCGAATCGAAGCACCTACCATGCCATTCAATCACAACATCTTCGGGGTTGTAAAGGCGGCCCCAATATATGTTGTGATCCTTGTTGAACGCTAGTCACCCGGAAATCAGACATGGAATATGACAGAAGTACAAATATCCTGCCTGGGTCGTCCCATACGTCAGCATTCACGAAACGACTATTAGTCGGGTAGGTTTCCGCAAGGGTATGAAGTGTGCGCGTGATTAAGCGTCCCGTACTGGTGTATCCTCGTTCACTTTTGGTTTTATCAACAAGGAGCACGAGAAGGCCCAGGATTTGTTGCTTGTATTGCAACAACTGGAGGAATGGCAATATGATCAACAATGGAGAATATGAATGTTCATCACACACTTACAACAGTGCCACCGAATCCCAAACATCCCCGTAGAATGGAGAGGTCTGATAAAGGTAAGGGCAGCAATTTAGCAGTCAACGATGGGACATACTCCAGTGCAAAGTAGTATCGGAAGGGAAAGCAGCATGCGTAGACGTCGTCCTGACGCTTGATGCTCCGTGCTTGATTTCTTCTTCAATTTGTGAAATACAGTGAGATAAGAATTTAGACATTGTCTTGTCAGGTTTGACCCTTGCCATACACGCGATGAGTTGACCAAAAGCCGTGACAGCATTTGACTTCGCGTTCGTTGTCGCATAGTCGTAAAGAAGATTGAGCACGAGATCGAAGAGCTCGTCAGACAGATGAAGGCAGACGACATCCATCATGGCTTTGATCGACTTAAGAACGCCCTCTTCTTGTTTCCCACCAGTGGTATTTCGTCTTCCACCTTCCTCAGGCAGGTTTTCGTACAGAGCAAGAATACGTCTAACGAGCGATGTAACCCAATCTGAACCATCCAATGATCAGAAAAGGGTTCTCATGGAAAACATCATCTTCACCTGCAAAGCTCGCGGTGGTATCTCGTACAAGTGATCGTGCTTCTTCTTGGCTCAATAGAGGAATATCAGTGTCAACACCTCGTCTAACGTCATAATCAATGTCCATGATGACATCTGTATCGCCTGAGTAGGATATTTCAGAAGGAAATTTAGTTAAGTCGCCGAGTTTGATATGCTGCACTACGGAGACTATGAACATAGTCGTACACATAGTCTTAGAGGGATCATTCTGTTAGCAAAATCAGCATTCCATTATTACTGGAAACTGAGGAATGTTACATACGAGATCGATGCCCGGTATACACAGTTCAAGAAGAGGGACGAGGTGCCTTTGTCCGCCTGACCACGTGCTTTCCGAAACTAAGGGCAGAGCAACCCCAGCAAGCATATTCAGCACAGCTGTTGTACGGTGTGTCTCGTTTACAATCTCAAGTCCACCGTACGCACGCTCCAAGAGCTCTGGCATTACCATCCCCGGTTCAAGAATTGCCATAACTCGCAAAGAACTCTGCGCATAGCTTGCACTCGTTGGATCTTTGGAAAACATAGCAAGCAGTGCTGGGGTACGGAGAATTGCAACAAAACTTTTGCGGATTGCTGGAGTCAAACGACGCGTCTAGTACAGGGATGAATGAGAGATTGATTATAATAATGACTGCAGAAGATACTCACCACAGGAGTTCTGCAGGACTCCTGCTGTTCCTCTTTGACGCGTTTTATAAACTCAGCTGCCAGACGATTTAGAAAGGCCGTCAACTTCGATAATGTCAGTAAGAGGAAGACAGACAACCAAGCATACTCTATCCGTACCGTGCTCGTCCATTGACCAGTGTTTGAGGGGTGAAAAAATGACTCCGTGCTTGTAATGACACGATCTAACGAGTCAAGAGCTCTGGAACCAGCCACATAACCTTTCTGATCTTCATAGCAACGGACGTCTCCGTCAACTGCCATAGAGTAAACAAGAACCTTAGCGAAGGCACCTAGCAAAAGATAGAAAGTTCTTTAAAAGAACCCAAGAAGACTATTTCAAACGTACTGAAACGATTGATATTCTTCTTGATTCTTAATGAATCCTTGTCCGACAAGGTATCAGCATGACCAGCAGTTGTTGAGGCACCCTGGAGGAAAATCATATAAAACATGATTGATTCTGAATCGACACCCATTTGTTACCTGCGTAGCCCCAACGGGAACATCTGTACGCCAGACCGGGTCAGTGTTGGGCTTGATGTAACACAACGGAATCGTCTCGGCTTACTCATTGAATTTAGACCTTTGCTAATGAGAACCTGCCATTCTGCATCAGTCCAAATTCCAACATCCTTCCATTGTGCACCCTTCTCGCCAGCATCTTTACCGGCCCCAGAGATATGTTCTTCTGACAAAAGGCCAGCTAATTCAAATAATCTATCGTCGATGACAGATGAGTTAAAGGCCTCCCATATTCTGAAGAGAGCAGGGATATAAAGATGCATGTCGGTTGGTGGAAGGAATGACGTCATGACCGGGATCATTGACAACACAGTCTGTCAAGGAGGGTTTGTCACAAATCAACGAGAAGGAACGACGAACTACCCACATCTTCGGTCAGAAGGGGTAGGAACGTCTCCAACATCTCAGGGATATCTCGCGTAGGAAAGTACCTTTTACACTGTTCTGCGACATACAAAAGAATATTTACGACATTGCGACTGTTAATAGATATCCGTAAGAAATTTCTCGACAAGACATGAGTAACATACTTGAGATCTTGGGCTCGCTTCTTTGGCCACAGTTCTTTAGTCAAAGCGCGCCACAGAGGCTTCCAGGAAAGTTCAAGATCTGTGGATTCCAGCTTGCGCTTGGAACCTGGTTTGTTGGCCAACAGACGAGAAAGCATGTCTGTCCAGCTTCGAATAACCCGAGGTTCCACACCAGGAATTATGGACAACTCATAATACAGACGAACCAGTTTTGCACGCGTCGATTTGGGCATAGGATAACGCATCACCAACCAACTATAGCAGATAAGATTTTCATGAGAGAATATGGGACATACACGGACCATTGGAGCATTCCGTCCCAAGTGCTCAGAACGAGCCAATTCTGCGTTTTAGCAGCGACGTATATCTTGCCTACGATCTCTTCCAACTTCCTATGCATTTCGTCCACGGACTCGGTTGCGTAGGGCACAGAACCGAGATAGGTCTGAAGTGATGCCAGTTGCTTCTCATAATCAGACAACGACACAGATTCGATAGGAGTGTCGGTTATTGAGAAGCCAGCGTCCTCCATGCTGGGGTTCGGCGATTGGAGGGGTGTGACGGTCAGTTCTGTAGGTTCAGGGATGGAATGAAAGTATGCCATGAGAGGTGTGGCAGAGGAACTGACTGATTGAACGGTGCTATATACAGATATCAAATGCTGACGCGTCTAGAGCGGAGAACAGGCCGTGAATAGTCCGTGATCACACTCGCAAAGACTCGAACGCGCAAGCCCTTGCAGGTCTTCCACATAATCAACCCTCGGTCAGAACACGTGCACGTGGGGAATTCGCTTACATCATTGATATTTCCATCCCCGGACATGCCGCGATCCATAATATCTTCATAAATTTTGAGATATGTTCAGCTTTTTTCAGCCTCTTGCTCGCGCCGCGCGTGCTCGAAGCGGCTTCTTAACCACTTCTTCGTCTCGCGCCTTCTCGTCAACGCAACAGTACAAGTCTAGTTATTCAAGGTCTCGCCTACTGTGGGGTACCGCAGCCGTCGCAGTTTCAGCTGCTGCACTTCTGTCGGGGCACACTATTCGTCTAGATGCTGACGTTGTGACTTCCGATACTAATGAAAGCGTTGGTTTGTGCCTTTACGTCCACGTTTGACTCATGTTGACCTCCTTCACAGTGGACCCTGCAACGTCTATTGAATTTCCAAAATGCATACGTATCCCCTCGAAGATCAAGATTCCTACAATGACTCTCGTTGGCCTTGGAGTACGAACTGTCTCATTCCTGGGTGTCAAAGTTTACTCAGTCGGTTTCTATGCAGACTTAGAAAACCCCAATCTCAAGGTCAAAGGTCGTGCATTAATGTCTGTGAATTGTCTAACATTTACTAGATATCTCAAAATATGACACCAGACGAGAAAATTGAAGAAATTGTGCGTAAATCGGCATGTGTGGTCAGAATTGGTGCGCTTCAACTTTCCTTCATTGCACCAACATGAGGGAGATCTCTTCTATTAGTGCCTGTCCGAACAACATCTTACACTCACCTACGTGATGCCTTCATGCGTGCATTGCAAGCAAGGATGGCTCTAGGAAAGAAGAATGGTACCATTTCGGAAGAAGAAGTTATCGCTATTGCGTCGCCAATGCGCAAGCTCAAATCTCTCTTCCCGAATTCACCACTGGAGAAACACGCTCCATTGGATATATTTTTGTCTGCGCCCTCACATGAACGACAGCGGACATTGGTATTCAGAGATCTTGGTTCTATCGAGAGTGATTGGGTGGCGACAGAATTTGTCCTACATTACTTTGAGGGAGCAGGCCCCAGTCCCGCTGTGCGTTTGACCCACCAAATTTCTCCACAAATGCTGACATGTATCGTTATCATTAGCTGAAGAAATCTGTTGTGGATGGCTTAGGACCATTTCAAAAATGATTGCTTATATCCAACCATGACACGGCCCCTTAAAATGTTGAGATCTACGCTTTGCCAAGGAAACTTCAACGGACCCTCGGCTACTTCTCGATTTACGAGTCAACAGATACTGTTCTCAGTAGTCCTGCTTTGTAGTTAGCCTAACAGAGGTGATCTTGGGAAACCAACGAGGCGTGGTTGTCACGGGTTCTATGGTATTATTGGATTGATGGTACTGAACATGATAGTGAACCACTTCTAGAGTGAACTGTTTCTAGCGTGAAACCTTCGGACCCATGAAGTATTTGAATAGTAAATTTCTCTCCTTTGAGTACAAGCTTTCGTTAAGGACTCGCTCACAGAGGAACAAGTGGATCACTTCCTGAATTATGGATTTATCGTCATTAAGGATGCCTTCACGAAGCAGAAGGCGGCAGAGTGGACAGCCAACATATGGATCCGACTTGGTATGGATCCCAATGATAAGTCTACCTGGGATAGAGAGCGCATCCATATGCCATGGCATAGGCGTGAACGGGTTGCCGAATTCGCTCCCAAGGTATATTTCGACATCGACTTCATCACGTATGGATTTCATCACACTATCACAGGCATGGGAAGCAATGCAAGATCTCCTTGGGGGCGAGGATCGCATCGACGAAGAATCGAGCAGTTGGGGCGATTCATTCATCGTCAACTTTGGCTCGGAGGAACTTGAAAAAGAATGCAAACACATTGAACCACATGATTTGAACAACTGGCATGTGGATGGTGATTTCTTTGTGAGGGTTCACTAGTTCACCAATAAGCCTGGCACTTAACCATCTCTTTAACAAAGGTCCACTATCTGGACTCGCGAGAACAGGCATTGTTGGTCATCCCCATCTTTTCTGATATCCAACCTGGAGGGGGAGGTACCATGATCTGTCCAGATGGAATACCCCTCATTGCCCAATATCTTGCTGCCCACCCGGAAGGTGTCTTACCTACAGGACTCTCTTTCACGCCCTCAACAAGCACTTATACTAATCGTGAGGAGGATCCAGGATACTGGTCACACCTTAAAGAGGTAAAGAGGTGCCATGACTTCATCGAGATGACAGGGGAAATAGGAGATGTTGTTTTGATGCACCCACTAATGCTGCACTCTGCGTCAAAGAATTACTTGAGGATTCCAAGGATCATTACTAATCCACCAGTTGCACTCCACGAACCTTTCAAGTTTGCGCGCTTGGATCCCAAGGAATACAGTCTAGTGGAACTCAAGACATTAAGGGCTTTGGGTGTCGATCGCTTAGATTACAAGATCACCACAGAGAGACGAAAGATTGTGCCAGCAAGAGTTACAGCCCAGAATAAAGTGCTGGAGGAGGAGAAGCAGAGATTGTCCAGGGCGTTGATGAAGTGAAAACGTCAGCTGGGTGCTGCAAGTACTTATATATCCGAGAAAATTGAATATGATGATTTGTAAATATCTATCTAGCTTGTAAACGCGTCTGTCACGTGTTCGCTTGAGAATCAACAAACGACGCGTCGCGGTCTTATCGCAAACAAGTTCAAAAGGACCGTGCCTTGGTTGGGACTCCGACAATTCCTCTCTTGGGCTCTTACTACGACCACCGACACTTCAAGACTTCAGGACTCCTTCACCCGAAATGGCTCGCACCAAGCAAACGGCCCGCAAGTCCACTGGAGGTACTAAGACTTGAATTCCCATCGGTCGTGTGATACTCATTGTTGATACTGTATAGGCAAGGCTCCTCGTAAACAGCTTGCGTCCAAGTCAGCAGCTCGCAAGACTGCCTCCGTGAGTTCTCTTCCCTCAAGTCAGTTATGCCTTCACAATTGACTCGTTTGATGCAGAGTGCCACCGGTGGTGTAAAGAAGCCTCATCGTTTCAGGCCAGGAACGGTCGCTCTGCGTGAAATCAGGCGTTATCAGAAGTCGACTGAACTGCTTATTCGAAAACTCCCTTTCCAACGCCTTGTTCGGGAGATAGCTCAGGACTTCAAAGTCTGTTCTTCGCTCGCTCAAGTTGCTCGTCTGGGACTCATTCTACCCATAGACTGATCTTCGTTTCCAATCTTCAGCTGTAATGGCATTGCAAGAGGCCGCTGAGGCATATCTTGTCTCATTGTTCGAGGACACCAACTTGGCTGCGATCCACGCAAAGCGTGTGACAATTCAACCCAAAGATTTAGCATTAGCGCGCCGCCTTCGAGGCGAGCGGTCATAGAATTCTTACAGCGGGATGTGTATGAGCAGGGCGCTCATACTTGATTGTACTTCTACTTTGTATACTATTGTCATACCTCAATATGTATCCGATTCCACTATATCTTGAATGGAAATGTTCTAGTGATTTACGTTCGTCGACGTGACGTGATCGATCACAAAGTATCTGTTTGTATTTGTGTGATTCTGTCGAGCTTGTGTTTTCTTGGCGAAGTAATCTACCTACAATTCACTTCGCCATCACGTTATTTTACCGTGTGTAGGCTTCTGCAATGTGTTATCCAGGCGTCCTAGGCCTAGCTCATCGTTCACCATTACTTACACGTTCATTGTCAAGACGCCCATGCATATTTGTGCTTTCCAGGCGAAAATATGCAACGTATCGTGAAACCGGTGAAACATCCTCTCCGCTTTCCCAAACGTTGGACACGAAACAGCGGACTACCCCAAGACCAGACACTGTTGGACCCTTCCAGTTGGGGCTTGCCCAATCGTCGCTGAAGAAAGGAGAACGAGTGCAGAAGTGGTCTGAGCTGAGCACCGGTGGAAAAAGTGTGTTCCGCTCCTGAACTTACAAGACGTGTATTTGAACTTTTGCATTTTCCAGTCATGCGAACCACTGCTAGGACAACCAATCTAGCCGTAATATTACTAGGAGCAGGTCTCTTTGCCCTTCTTGGGTATTCCCTTACAACAGAATTATTCTCGAAGAATTCCCCGACAGTTCTCTACGGAGATGCCTGTGAGCGTATCAGGGCATCCCCAAAGGTGCGTTCCATTTAGTACGTGGTCATGAGAGGCCTTGATAGTTCGCAGGTTGCAAAGTATCTTCGCGGACCACTGTCCTTCCATAATAGTCCTCCCTCTGCGGTTCGACCTCGGCACCGTGACCGCCATGTCATTTCTCAAGTTATGGTTGACGCACATGGGCAAGAGCATATGATCATGACTTTCTACGTCCACGGTCAACCTCCAGGTTCCAATGTTGCTCCTCCAGCAGACGCGTCATATTTTAAGACAACAGTGGAATGGACAAAACTTAAAGTAATTCAAGCTTCGGAACTGACTCTGGATGAATCAATAGAGTGGTCGAAAGAGCGTGCTCGCATCACGTGGGATAAGATGAGACAATTATTCAAATATCTGGCTGGGACACCTCTATCACCACTTCCTCTTCCTACACAACAGGAAAAAACTCCTGAGCCCAGAAAAACCGAAGGGAGTAGCGCGTGGAGCTTTGCAGGGATGTTTTCAGCATTAAGAGGATCGAAGGGTATTTCTTCACGTGCTGAGCCAAAAGACACACCAGACGAGCAAATATTCACCGAAGGCGAGGTTCATGCCAATTTTATTCGGGTAGGTCACATCAATCTGTCCGCTCGGGGTAGACTCAAAATAATTGTTTGGTAGAACAACGACGGTTACTTCGTTTTCCGATACTTACTAATTGATATCCCAAGTAAGCCACAATCCTCTTGATGATCTCTCTCTCATTTGCGGTCATCAGATTCAAGGGAACGAAATCCAATACGAGTATTTGTAGAACGAGTACCAGGAGTACGGGACAATGAGCCTGTAATGCGGTGGAATAGCTCGTACTGATAGCCTATATAATTCTGTTGTGTCCTGCTTCAAAATAGGTCGAACACGGCCAAAGGATGCGTATGTAGTATATGAAGGGAAAATTAATCAATCTCCAAAGAGTTTCTGGACCCGCTTAAGGACGGAATCTTTGGAAGGATCTATAGTTGAGAGCATGATCATGTAATGAAAGATGAGTTTAAGTTTCCTACGGACCGTATGGATGATCTTTCGACGGTATTTCGAGCAATGCAGGGAATGCTTGTTGATACTTGTCCACCGTTGGTCGTATCTTCTCTGCAACCTGAACAATCGACTCATCAACTACTTGAGATCTTTGAGGGTCCTTCGCAACATACATGCTGGTTAATCAGTAAGATGGCAATATCGCTCCTCTGCGTAAACTCCTCAAAAGCGGACTCTATTTCTGACACCTGTGTCTCTTCGGCAGAACAATAAGTGAGCAATGTCTTCTTCAGAATTGTTTTCACGTACTACCGTCGTCCACAACCAGAAAGTTCTTCTTCTGGTGCTCATTCATGTGCCCCACTCCCGCCAAAAGCAGGCCCGTTATCGAATCCTGGGGTGATGTTAATCATCGAGTAGATAAGCAATAGATTACCCGATATGTACCTCGTCACCGATAACTGCTATTAGATTACGGTCCTTGAATGATGTCGTGGCCATCGTCCTTTGACCTTGACCCGTCACAGTTACTACGTTGAGGTCATAATCACTGTTTTATTTGGCAATTCCATCCGATAATAATACTGAATAACCTTTCTCGACCTCCTGAACGACTTCGAAGATTCTACGCGACTTTGACTCGGACGCAAGACGAATAAGGACGCGTAGAGGCGTCTTCTGTCTGGATTCCTTACGCAGTGACATGGACCTCTTCAATCGCCCTCCAACTGTCGCCGAGGACACACTTCACTATACGCTTCACCTTCCGAAAGATCTGTCAGACAAAGCGTCTGCTACGACTTTTGCTGCTTGCATCAGAACATACGTCGAGGATTTATTACCTGGCTTTATATGGCATCGTGATGCATTTGAAGTCAAAGTGGTTTTGGACTCTGATCCTGATAACACAAATGCCTATATTTTGGAAGGCAGAATGAGAGTAGGCGACTGTGTGGATGACGAATGGTGCACAGTATGGCTTCTCCGAGAAATTAGTGCCAAGTGGGACATTGTCATCAGGTGCGAACCAATTTCTAAGGAGCTGGTTTTCAGAACTTGACATTCATGGCCTCATAGTGTTTTTGATTCCGATGGGGAGTTTCTCTTGATAGAAGCAGCTGAAACTTTACCATCATGGGTCAAACCAACAAATTCCGAGAATAGGGTGCGCCCTCCGTCCGCTTCTTCGGTGAAGGGATATTTAATTTACGTTACAAATATTCCATAGGTCTGGATCTACAACTCCCGTCTACATCTGATTCCTATCTCACACATATCTCCACCCTCCAGAACACGTCATAGACGTCAACTGCCTGGAGCTCAGGAAGATGAGGACAGGGACAATGACAGAGTGGAGGATGATGACCAATATATTTCTGCTCAATATTCCATTCGTCTTGTCAGAGATCCTTCTGTTCCTACATTGGCTCCCAACGCCGTAGAAAAAACAGTCTGGAAGCGAATTTCGGGGTGAGTTGTATAATCATGTGCTCTTTGATCGTCACTCTAATCCTTGAAAGCTACCCAATCGCTGCGAAAAGCCACGTACACAGTACTAAGGCATATATTCCCAGCGACATAGCCTTGTCGTTGTTGAACAACCCGTCTTTGATTCAAAAAGCTGTTGAAGCATTCTATACGCGAGATGCCATACAGTTACGCGTGGGGCTGTTTTCATGTCGCCACATTCGATCTCTAAATAATGATTCTGTGTCTTCTGTTTGCAGGCGGCGCATCGCATGAATCGATTTTCGCCCAACGAGAGTGTTTTAAGTATGGTACAAATGACACGTACGGCTTACGCTCAGCTTCTCGGTCAAAAGTTCTTCCCTCCCAAGGTCTTTGGACATTGGTCCGAACCCAAAGGCTCGAAAGAGTGGAGATGGCGTGATGTTGGGATGAAGATTGTCAGTTTGAATACGTATGAAGTTTTGATGAATGTCACTCACATATTCGCTTCAGGCCGTCGGATTTGAAATGCTATATCAAGAAAGCAAAAGTCGAACAGCCAGTTCAATCAGTGCTGCAGATTCTTCTGTGCGTAAAATTTTTCCTATTCCATAGCGGAAGTCAAACTTCAATTCAATTAGGCCGAGGCGAAGAAGGATGCCTTGAGAAGAAATCCAGAGTATAACAAATATATCCAGAATCTGCGCTCCGTGGATTACTTTAAGGGTGAAATAGAGGGCTCAGAACTGTGGCGTTCTCTGGAGGATAAGGCAGCCAACATGTTCGTTGAAACTCGGAAGGAAGAGTAGGCTCAACGTCATTTTCTTTCACATCCGGCATTTTCATGTGGCTTTGCAGTGATGCTATTCGGCCGTCTTTCGCCTTTCAAGTGAATGCTGCCCTATCACATTCCTCCAAAACGACTTTGATTCCCAAAGGAGAAGAAGATCCTGATGATTGGTTGAACATGAATTCACAGGACTTTGAAACGATGCTAGAACAATCAATGGCCAATTCTAAACTTAGAAACTCTCAGCAGTTGGACGCTATGGACGTAGACATGCCAGAAGAGGTTGTGGAGGATCGTGTAGCCTCAGAACAAGCAGCCAAGCTGAAAGAACTCGCCACTAAGGTGGAAAATTTCATTGACGGTGAAGGTAACCTTGAAGGAGCAATGCTTGAAGAGTACGTTTCAGTGTTCTTACTGCCAAGTCATAATGTGACGTCTTGTATAGCGACATACTCTCGGACGAGGAATTCAGCGACGAGGGATCAGAAACAGATAATGATGAAGAAGAGAATGACGTACTTGACACGACTGCAAGGCAAGCAGCTATGGAAAAGCTAGTCTCTGGAATAGATCCGTCCGATTACGGGAAAATGCCCGCATCATTCCATAGCAATTCACAACGAACCGCTCCAACGAGTATTGACACAGATAAGTCGGAGGCTATAGATGCTGAATCTCAATCATCGCCCAATGAAGAGCCTCGAGTAAAACCCATTCGGCAGCCTATCATTCCTCGTGATAAATACGACGGCGTCGACTCAGACGATGAAACTGACGAGGATGAAGTCGAGGAGGATGAGTCGGAGGAAGACCGCCCTCAAGTCGTAGGCGAGGTAGAGATCGACATGGACGAGGAGGAGGAAGAATTTCTAGAGTTCTCAAGGCAAGCTCTCGGCATCAGTGACGACCAATGGAATGATATTATACAAGATCGCAAAGAACGTGGCGGTATGTCTGCAGTTCTTTTTTGCTTTAAGGTCATCTGCTAAGCAAAATTCTTCCTGTAGCGTTTTTACCAGCTAGTGTTAAGAAAGGCACAGCTACTAAAAAGGCTACATCGACTACCAAACCGACGTCACAGATACACGGCCGGCCACCAGCTCCTGGACCTCGCCCAAATGTCAATCCGAATCTCGGTTCGTTTGAAGCCGTCATGCAAGCAATGGATGTAGAACTATCACGCTTACGATCGAATTCCAAGAAGGGTGACAAAGCTATGGATCTTTCGTCCGTGCATGAAAGCAAGGGTAAGGCGAAAGCTACCGTTGAGGACGAAGACGGAGACATCGAAAGTGCCATGGAAGCTGAACTCAGAGCTACACTTGAACGTGACCATGAGGATGATGTCGAGGAACCACCAGACTACCATTTGATCAAAAACTTTTTGGAGAGCTTCAAAAGTCAAGCCGGACTTTCGGGACCAGTTGGTAACCTTGCTGGTATGCTTCAGCCAGATTGGCGGCTTCCCCGAGATAGCTCGTAACTATTACCGTTATCACATCATCCTACTCGTCTTAATTGGCACCGACTTTTGACTCTGCCAAATTTTACATAGTAGATCATGTGATCAACTACTTATCGTCTGTATAATAACCAGGTAGTGTTTGTGGAACTGTGCAGTTCGCGACTGAATCTATGATCCACGCCGTTCTAATCTGTCAGCTTTCTGCTAGCAATTGTGGCTAACGATTGACATTTATTCCAGTTAATACATCAGGAGTTGCTAGGCTGACGAAGTTCTACACACCACTGCACCAAAGTTCTCCAACCGTCGTTCAAAAGATCTTTTCCCTTGTACATACACGACCCCTTGGCCTGTGCAATTTCCTCGATGCCCCTGAGCTCGAAGCCTTCCTAGGAAACAAAGACGAAGTTGGTGGTAGATGGCAGGTTGTATACCGCAACTACGCAACCCTCTTCTTTGTGTTCGTGGTCGACGGTGCAGAAAGTGAACTTGGTATCCTCGATCTGATCCAGGTACGTCCAGGCTTTGGCCTTGTGAGCTGCTTCTCAATGATGGCTGTGATTACATTCCATAGGTCTTCGTGGAGTGTCTTGATCGGGCATTCGAGAACGTTTGCGAGTTGGACCTCGTGTTCCACTTTGACGAAGTAGACCGAGTTCTAAATGGCAGCCAATCGATATCAACTGACCAAACTACTACCAGGTGCATCACATCCTTGCCGAAATCATACAGGGGGGGCTTGTTTTGGAGACAAATGTGGAAGAAATAGATGCTTCAGGTAGGTGGTGAACGTTTCATCTTCTCTAAAACCTGTCCATGAGGAGCTCTCGTGCTCGCAATGTGGACTCGTCAACGTCAACCGCGTTCCCTCCTTGTTCGGGCTCACACTGCGATTGTCAGTTCAACAGGCTCGGAAAGCACGGAAAGAATCATTTGCATCGGCGAATCCACTTTCGTTAGGCATGGGAAACGGTCTTAGTTCCAGAGGGAACTTGAAAACGCCACTAGAGTGGCTCACGGGAAAATTGACGGGAGTGGGAACAAGATGACATTGGCCTTTACTCTCATGGCCTATATGTGTGCGGACAGCATGATAATGTCCTTGCATCGTGGTCGGAGTGATGGAGTCAAGAATAGGTTGCGGAATGAAGTATATTCTGTTCAAATATACAAATACATGTAGATCAAGTTACGAGGATAGAAGGTTTTCTGTGTTTGTGTATCAACCCGGTGCCGTAGGGGCTGGAAGTGTTCCTGTTCCTGTAGATGCAATGAGCGGTCATCTTGTGTAGAAAAAAAACAGCACGCACGTTTTCTTTTCTTCTTACCACCACCAGCGGGCGCTCTCACTGGTTCCTGAGGAGTCGGCACGCTTTGTACGACCTTCGGCGTCGCACTCTGAGAGCTAGGGCCAGGTGTTACAGATGAACGGACGTGGGTAGGGGGAGTCTCTTCATGTGCAGCCTCTACACTGGCAGCAAACGTGCTAGACGGGAGGGACATTTGGGAGTGTGCAGCAGTCGCGCGCATGGCGTTCAAAAGCAGCATGTTATTCTGTTGGCGTTTCGGCTCACCCGGCGAGCTGAGAACTTTCTGCTTCAATGAGGAAACGCTCTCGTCCACGGTATCATCGTCTTGACCACGCTTTTTGTTATTCTCGGTCACCAGCGATGGATCTGTGATTGGCCATACGAATCCTGTGCGAGGAGTGTAGTCTGGCCGATGCGATCGCAAGATGTCAAGAGAGGTTTGCAATGAATGAAGAGCTGTGAGCTTTTTATGCACTTGAGGTCAATTTGTTTTGAAGGGAATGGAAGGGGCACTGACAAGACGATTAGATAGCACGGTATAGACGTCTGGTGATTGGTATATTCTGTTATTTATGATGAAGTATGCGGCCATCGGTCTGACTGAGGAATGTCGCGATATATTCAGTGTAGAACGACACGTTAATGATATGAGTGGTTCCACCTTCCTCAGGGGATAGCCTTTCCCTTTTCTGAATGATAAACAAGGATGGAGGCTGGGCATGAACGACGGCAAACTCGACGCCTGTGAATCGTCTAAGTCTGATGAGCCACGAAAGGACGTGAGTGATTGTTCAATATCATCGTACTTGAGTTCCTCTACTTCGTTGACGACGGGCAGACCAGAGTGTATAGTCTGCATGCGGAGAACCTGGTTGTTGCTCTGCTTGTCATAGAACATCGAAGTTGCAAAGTAGTCAAAGACATTCTCGGCTGTCAGCGGGCCGTTGGCCTGAAGAGAGCTTGAGCAATAGAAGAAAGAGCAAAGAAATCTAGGAGAGCTCGCCTGTATCCACTCATGCCATATAAAAAAACGGTGGGAGTAGTCATCTGGTGGATGGAGATCGTGAATGTCCATGGGCAGCCGACGCCACGAGACTCGGCAAACAGCTCAACACTGCCATCTCCTCACTTACTCAATTATTCCATCCTCGAGTTCGCACGGGAATCACCCTCGTCTCCTGCGCATTCACTCTTCTGGGTCTCCTAGGTCTGTATCCATGAGTTCCGACGCTGCTTGTCGTATTTTTCTCTGCTCATCCTCCATCAGCCTGTTCTGATGCTCTCTGTGCCCAATCCGCTTACTAGAATATACCTTGGAGCCGTTTCTGTCCTTCATGTCGTCGTCCTCCATATCAGAAGACATGTCAGGATCGGTATTTTGTACTCAGTAGCATACCTTGGCCGGTATGAATCAATATAAATCTTGCTTCTCGTCTCATGGCCTGTTGAAGTCCCCACTTTTGACTATGGGCCCATGTCATTTGTGCTGCTCAGGGAGCTATATCTCCAGGTGCATTCTTTGCGGTCCTTAAATGATTTATTACCTCTCTCTTTCGACCTGGGCTTGTCTACTTAGTATCGCAGGTCTTGGTGAAGCTAGTTCTAGGAAGTATGGATGGTTCTACATATTGACATGGAGAACAGACTTGGCATCCCACTGCACGACAGTCCAAAGCACACACGCCCTATTCAATGGTTACTAGTATCCCTATCGGAATTTTCAATTGTATCAACTGGGTTCTACCATCAAGCTCTGCCTCCACATCCCGAGGCTACCATCGTAGGGCCGGCGTCGTCACGACCGCGATGGACGTACTCGTTTTCTTAGTTTTTGCCGACCCATCGCGGAGCCAAGGCTACCCTGCCAGGGTCTTTCAAATTCGCTTTCATGTTTCTTGTTAGTGTTCTTACATATACCTAAGTAACCCCGAACGTCGGCATGGGGGCGGACGATTGCGCTCTTCCTCGGCGCGCCGGCACCGGACCCTGAAAACGCGCATGACCGAGTTCTTTGCGCCGCTGTTCCGTGTTACGCGTGGCCGAGCGCGAGAACTATTCGTTCGCGTTCGCAGGAGGCTTTGGGGTTCCCATCAACCCTGCGTGAGTTCCAAAGGAACCTCATGTCGTGCGGATTTGGACTGTCTCTGCATTCGCTGATATTGAGTTGGAAGGGGGGGGAGCAATACTAACTGTTACAGTGTTTCACGAGGGCCTTAAAGACTCCTGCTGGGTTATACGACGCGTATGCGTTGATCACGAAGCACATGGGAAACGGTGCCCCCTTTATCGCCCTCCAACTCATCTACCTGACCTAATCCAATGTCGTCATGCGGGTTCGCGGGCGTCCGTCGCGCTGCCGGACGCAGAGTCCGAAGTCGCGGCCCTATTTGGGTCGTATATTTGATTTGGGGAGGAGTATGTGATCGTATAGCTTGGGGATGATGAATCACAAATGACTAACTAGGACACATGAGAATGTACTAAACGTCCAACTTGTATATTTGATTTGGGGAGGAGTGGTGTGGGGAAGCGATTGTATCGCTTAAGATGATGAATCACAAATGACTAGGACACATGTGAATGAACTGAAAACATTCAACCAATCAGCCGACAACTGAGATATGTATATTTAGAGATGATAGGTAAGGCCAGAGAGATATCAAATCGGTCCAGAGACAGGAACGACTAATGGATACAATGAAAAGGGTAACAGTTCCACGCAAGGTCTGTGAGCAGTCCAGAACAAGAAAAGTAGCACAGAAAAGTAACCAAAAACGATTGTAGTAAATACGAGATCACGCCCGTCGCTTGGCCAAGACATACATAGATAAATCGAGGCGGTACGGAAACGCGACACATCGAGTAGGAACGCCGGCCGGCGTACAGTATTCTCCTATGGGCATGTGAAGGGCAGGAATACGATGACGGAAATTGCTGGACGAGCCGGGAGGGAAAGGCTGTGTCTGTGTGCATTGCCTGTGGAGTGGAGTAAGAAAAAAATAAAAAATGATTGTCAAACATGCGCCGAGAGTGTGGAGTACTTACACATGGGGAAACGAAAAAAGAACTTTGTGCGATCGGTGACGGAGTTTACTTGACGTCGCGGCAGGCGCACGCGGGAGCCTTGCCAATGTAGCCTTTGCCACACGAGTCGCACCAGCTCCTGGGTCCTTTCTCGACGCCGATGGAGACTTGACTTGAGGAGGAGCGGTGGGAAGCGGCATCCTCGTCGCGGTGGATGCTGACGAGGTGGCGGCCCAAGTCATGCTTGCGGCTAAAGGAGCGGCCGCACGAGCTGTGTGGGCAGACGTGGGGCTTGAGCCTGTTGGGATCGTGTGTAGCCATGTGGGTCTTGAGGTTGTAGGCCCTTGCAAAGGCTGGGGAAAGGGGGAGGGAAATTAGCACGGAAATATACACAGCAAAGAGCCCATGTACCTCGTGGACAATTCTGACACCTGTACTTTTTGCGAGGGTCACCCTTTTCCTGAGGTGCAGGGATGACAGGCACAGTGGAGATGTGAGAAGGGGATACAGTAGGCTGGGCTATTGTGGGGGTGACAAAGCCAAGCTGGGAGTAGAAATCAGAGGAGATGTGGTTGCGCTTAGAGGGGGGCACGTAGTCAGAAAAGCTGGACCTGGCGAGAAAGGCCTTTGGGCTGTGTGGGGGGGTAGGGGGGAGGGGCCCAAATGACGTGGGGTCGTCTGAAGAGGGCATGAGGGGGGACGTGCTGTAGTCGTCGACGCAGATGCGGGAAAAGTCCATGTCGTCGAGACCAAAGGAGTGAGACGAGTGGTAGGGCTCAGAGTAGAAGGAAAGGGTGTCTTGTGCAGAAGACTCGGAGGACTGGGTGACAGATGAAGGAGGCCCGTAACTGCTGGCGATCTGAGTAAACGCGTTGTTGACCTGTGTGACCTCGAGTTCCAAGAGATCGCCGAGTTGATCCAGCTCGTGCTCAAAGCAGTCGATCGAGGGGGCAGCGAGCTCTGCCGGCGAGTGGAACGACGAAAAGTCGAGGCCGTAGAATGGCTTGCTGAGCGGGAGCTGCGAGTCGTACATAGTCGAGTCACGGAGATGCTGTGCACAAATCTCTCCCGCCCTATTATCCACTGCTGCGCTTCCTTATGTAATCCGTCTGCCACGCTCCACAGAAAAACAAAGCCCACCGCGAGGGTCGAACTCGCAGCCTTCAGATGTCTGTAAAAGTCTGACGCTCTGGCCGATTGAGCTAGGCGGGCGTGCTGTGTATTGCATCTCCACCCTACATCATCCGTCCCCCACCACACACGCGTCTACCTTACTACCAACTACCACGACACTATACACCAACCCTAGTACCCCATCAGCAACACACACCTCTTCAGACAGACGAACATACCTATGCACCACTTTTTTCTGTCCACCCCATTAGTTTCACTGCCACACATCAACAGATCATTGTCCCACGTACCTGCCCCGAGAACCGTATGGTCTCCCTCTTCTCCATGATAAACAGCGTCCTCTCCAGCGCATGGCTCGAGAACCCTTGTTGCGTCACAAACTCCCTCACTAGGCTCTGATAACTCGTGCTCCATCCCACAGGCAACCGCCGCCTCAGCTCCTTCTCAATCCGCGTCATCTCTTCATTCAGCTCCCCCCGGGACAGCCCATCCGCCGATCCCGCGGACACCGCATCCATCGTCGAAAACTTGAACAACCTGATTGCTTCCTCCACGTGGTGATTCTTGACAACCGGGCTCAGCGTCATTTTAGCAAGCGACTCCGAGATGCGGATTATGGCCTCAAGTTGCCTGTGACGGCGCCTTGTTTCAACTCATCCCGTTCGATAGACTAAGCACCTTACCGGATAGTAATTGGAATTGAACTCCTTTCATCATTATCCCGTTCTACCTTTTGCACTTCCTTCCGCAGTTCCACAAAGTGACTGCTAAGCATCTCCTGTGCATCGATAGATAGCCGTGGAGCACATTTGCTAGTCAATGAATCAGCCCCACGTCAAATTACAATGCTGCAAAAACAAACCTCTTGCAGTACGCGATATATCTCTTCATCTTGTCCAGATCAAGCTCCCCAACATTATCCCCATTTTCATCAGTGCTCTGGTTCGGCCGGTTCATGTGAATGTTCATAACATGTTGGGCAATGGTCTAAGCATCGTCTATTAGTTGCTATTGGATACCACTCATTTGATCAAACCATGCCTTGTCCCTGGTTTCATTATGCTCATCTTTGACGATAAAGATCATATCGAACCGAGACAAGATCGTAGTCTGAAAGTCAATGTTCTATTCATAACAAGTCAGCCCTCGCTTGCATCAAAACAGTTCAATTCCAACCAACCTCCCCAGGACTTCTGCCTTCATCATACCGTCCAAACACAGGGTTGGCCGCAGCAAGCACGCTCGTCCGAGAGTTCAGAACAGTAGTGATTCCGGCTTTCGCAACAGATATTGTCTGCTGTTCCATGGCCTCGTGGATGGCCACTCGGTCCTCGTCTCGCATCTTGTCAAACTCGTCGATACACACGACCCCCGTGTCGGCGAGGACCATAGCTCCTCCTTCCAAGTAGAATTCGCGCTATAAAAACATTAGATATGATGGACATGCAAGCCTGAAGCATTCGAACCGATGCCGCGTCCCGTTGAACAGATGCTGTTAGACCAGCAGCACTGGAACCCTTCCCCGATGTGTACACAGCAATGGGTGCAACCTGAAAATGTATCAACATAAACTCTTGCCCCAAAATGCGCCGCTGTTACCTTTTCAACAAATTTGAGCAGTTGACTCTTTGCCGTACCAGGATCTCCAAGCAACAACACGTTAATATCACCCCGCAGTCTCATCCCATCAGGCAAAATCTTTTTCGAACCACCGAACAAAAGACATGCAACAGCTTTTTTGATATCTGGAACCGACTTCAGCGGACCATCTTCACCCTCAAAGCATGCAAACCCACCAAGACTACCATAGATACTAGGTGCAACACTCTTCGCAAACCGCTCATAGAACCCTTCACTCCGCGCCATCTCACCAAATTCCTCCTCTTCCTCGGGTGTGAACTGTACACCGAACGGATTCGACGCACCCCCACCAGCCGAAGGAGATGACATCTCAATATGTATAACGCGCAAATACGGCTGACGAAGAGCCGCCGGGCCTGCGTTTTTCTGCGGCCCTCACTTAGCGAACCCACCACGCACACCATCAACACACTCACATTCTTCGCCGACTGAAAAGTCGAGTATATCCCAGTGGCTATTATCCGCGAGCCCGGCACGACCTTGCCCGTCAAGTACCGATCCACAGAAAGCAGCATGTGTCGCGGAAGTTCTCCCACGGGAACCATGTCCGGCGCCTCCTGCAGCTTCAACGTCTGCTGATCGGCGAACGTAGATTTTGAATGGATGATAAGGTACGGATCCAGCGGACAGTCCTTCTTCTGGCCCTCTGGCTCCGGCGCATCACACACGCGCGGCAGTCCTCTGTCCGACCCGCCTCCGACACCGCCCAGGCCCCCAGCAGGGTATACGATCTTCGTCGAGCGACATGCGCGGCATTGGAGGTGCAGCTTCGTCGCGCGGGCAGAGAGGATGGACGCAGAGATGACAATCCCCGGTATACGTACCAGTTTGTTCATCGTGTCGGCCGTGAGATCGCGGAATTGGAGCATGTTGAGGCCCGAGCGGAGGGTGACTTGGACTTTGGGTATCGCTTCTGCTGCGGCTTCTGGCTGGCCGTCTGGACCACCGAGTGGGTAGAGGATCGATCGTGCGGCTTTGGCCGCTGCGTTCTCAAACTGTGTGCAAGTAGGATTGGTATGTTAGACGCTGAACTTTGGGGAACGAACCAGTGGCAGGATTTCTGCGGGTTTATCTTGGAGAGCATGGGCAAGCTCGTCGTTGAACAAGCTGATATGTCGTAGATCGACCTCAAGTAGATACTGTTTCAGTAGTAGATTGCCTCGTAATAAATCACTAAGCGAGTTTAACATCCTTTCTCGTCTCGTCAATATTGCGTGGCATCTTACCGGTATATGAACTCTCCGCCAACGCGGTATTGCAGGAGGAACTCCATAAGGAGCTTCTCCGTTTCTGAAGGCGAATCTGGAGAGGTCGCCGCGGGGAGGTCGTGGATAGATACTGTGTAGACATTGTTCGCGTCGAAACCAGACATTGTGTGGTGTGGATAAGAGGCACGAACTAAAAGATGGATCGAAACGATAAATGAGTTTAGGGTCGGTCGTTACGCGTACGACCCTGTCAACCACAAAGTTCCAAGCTTTGCGCATTCTTCCACGGAGAATACGGCATTTCATCCTCTCATTGGTATTTCAGGTCTTTTCACCCTTCTGAATTACTTATGTTGACGGACTGAGTTGTCATCGTGAAATATGCATCACTACATAGAATTATTGATATCTTGTCATACTTGGAGGACAGACAAACTGTACTCTTGTTAGACTAAACGCGACCACACCGTCAGTGCGAAGAAATACCTTAAATGTCCGACTTGAGACCTCACAGGTCCATGGTTGAGCAAAGCAGGATCAAATTTCAGACAGATACTCGGTGTCAACAGAACGATGAAAATAATATTCGGCGGAAATAAATAGCAATACAAGTGCTTCACAAAGATATATAATGATCAATGGTGTCGATCCCAATCCCCAGGCAGACCCCGCCCACCCATCATTCCTCGTCTGCGACTCATCCCTCTGTCCTCTCGTCCTGACGTTATGGCAAGGTGCTTGTCAACAAGCTACAAAATAAATTGGGATCAGATCTGTCTTCACAGGCCAGAGAGGGCTTACATCATTCAGGATGTTGGTTGATTTGGTCAGTGAAGACAACACAGCGGTCAACTGCACATCGGCGTATTCCTACAAAGAATATGAGTCCACTATAAGAGCTAGGAGATATAGGCCTGGCGTACCGTTGAAAATTCATCGCGAAACGCTTTGTTTTCTGTTGCAGGCAGGGATGCTATCAAAGCTGAGAGAGAGCGCAGCGTGGCGTGATCCTTTTGAGCCTGGCCTGAGGTATCCGTGAGATCGACATGGAAATAGTCAAAACATCAAAGACACACCAGATATTACATCCGTAATGTATTTCACGAGCACTAATATACGCTCGTGAAGCATCTTGACAGCAGAGCGCTGCGTCTGCAAATGTGACTCTACTGTGGCGTCATGTCAAAAAAACTGGTTCGAAAACGAGAGGACATGACCATATGTTACATACAGCTGGTACCAGTTCCTCCTCCTCGTGCTGTCCAATCTACGGCGATTCGTTCTGCTTCTCCGGTTTCCACTTTGTATGGCACCTCAATGAACACTGTCCGCGATGTGCGTTCCTTTATCTCCACTGATGGTTCATACGCCTTGAATGGGAGTGGTTGAGAGTTTATCGAAGTGGAAGCCAGGTTGATATTGGGTTGGAGCACTAGCAAGAGTGGCGTCGAACAAAATCCCGTGAACTACGCTGCTGTATGAGTGAAGGGTGATGGAATACGATGGTAAAAGAACATGCTTGATCATGAAGCGCAATGTGTCGGCTCGTTGGAAATGTGGTTACAGTGTACCAACCGATAAATTCTAGTGAAGGAAATACTTGCTTGTCTGTGGCAACGATGGCTTCAAGTCAACTGTAAATTGACAATGGATAGGTGTGTACACTCACACTGTTCGCGTCGAGAGACAAGAAACTCTAGATCAACCGATTCGCCATCATCTTTAGCGGCCAGCTCGAAAGTAGTAACGATCTCTACTTCTCGACCAGTTTGGGTTCCCAGGAGCGCACCAAGGACTGCGCAAGCATGTCAGCTTTTAATCATAAAGTTGAACAAAGAACATGCCAAAGGGGGAATGAGTGTTCCTCTGCAACTTTAGTCGCGTAAGATGTTCAGAAATGTTGAGGATCGGTAGGGGGTGTCTGATCGATGTTTAGAAATATAGTAAAAGAGGATCGAGACGCGATGAGATCCCTTACAGGGATACAGTCAGCCCTGAAGTTGCTGTGGAGGCTAGAACTACGGAAACTTCATCGGTGTCCATGTCGATCATAGTGGATATGCTCAAACTAGGCAGCTGAGTGCAAGGTATGTCGAAAGGTCCCAATTGTCAAT